>CM067369.1:46138552-46185552 GCA_034401795.1 Chaetoderma sp. LZ-2023a | reverse complement strand
AAAATACATTTCTAAACATCCGATAAAAATCAAAGATGGCCCCCGCCCAAATTGACCGTCCGACTTCATTTGAACAAGCCTGTATCTTTATGCCATAAGGATGCTTTAGGCCATATATACGCCAAAATCCAAGATGACCACCAGCCAAATTACCCAATCAGATTCGTTTGACCAAACTTGAATCTTTATACCCTAAGGAGGCTTTCTGCCAAATATAATGGAAATCGACCAACTGATTCTCGAAGACATTTTAAATTTCCCATTGCTTTAGTATGGGATTTTTTTGCAGGAAAACGATCCAAGATGGCCACCAAACCATTTATTCAAGAGTTTCTAAAATGGCAAATTTGAAATCAGCACATACCCAAAAGCCTATATATAAAACCAATTCCACCTATTTATAAAACCAATTTCGGCTTAAAAACCCACCAATTAAAAGAAATGCAAAATGGCCACCAAAAACACTACATTTTGATTGGTCCATGGCGGCCATGTTTTTTTACATATCAAGTTCCCTTGAACATACTTTAATGGCCCTTAGTCCCTAATTGTATCTACCAAATTTCTGCCCGATCCCTTCAGCGGGTCTGGAGAAGTTGTTTTCGCTAAAACTAGGTCATCCAAGATGGCCACCAGACCATTTGGTCAATCATGTTCTCTTGAACAAATTTGGCTTAGCTCTTGAACCTAGATGTTTCATGAGGTTTGAATCGGTTCCCCAAGCGGTTTCGGAGATTTTTAGACATTTTTAACAAGAGCTCCGCAAACGGCGCATAATACCCACCCATGATGACAAACCAATGAGAGCCAATATTTATTTCTTCCTCAGCCCCATCAGACCAGTCATCCTTATGAAGTGTCAAAGCGATCCGTTAAACGGTCAAGGAGATATCGTCCGGAAACCAATTTTCAAGATGGCTGCCACTGACTGGCAGCCATATTAGATTTCGGATTATCATAAATTTCAATAAGTTTCTTCACCAGACATATTCCAACGACCGTAGGAAGTGACCCAACAAATGAAATCCAGAAACTAACTTTCAAGATGGCAGCCCATGACTGGCGGCCATCTTGGAGGTTGGAACATGGTCAATTTCGATAGGTTTCTTCTACACACCTAGTCCAACCACCCTATGAAGTTTCAAAGGGATCCGATAAACGGTAACATAGTTATCATTTGGAAATCCATTTTCAAGATGGCCACCAGTGGCTGGCAGCCATCTTGGAGTTCGCATCATTGTCAGTCTCGATAGGTTTCTTCCCCAGATGCAGTCGAACCACCCTATGAAATTTCATAGCGATCCGATAAATGATAACGGAGTAATCATCTGGTAAC
Source organism: Chaetoderma sp. LZ-2023a (assembly GCA_034401795.1). Taxonomy (NCBI): domain Eukaryota; kingdom Metazoa; phylum Mollusca; class Caudofoveata; order Chaetodermatida; family Chaetodermatidae; genus Chaetoderma; species Chaetoderma sp. LZ-2023a. Next base: position 46,184,216 of record CM067369.1, on the reverse strand, counting down.
CAATTTTCAAGATGGCCACCGGTGGCTGGTGGCCATCTTGGATTTCAGATCATTGTCGATTTCGATAGCTTTCTTCCTCAGACCTAGTCCAACCACTCTCTGAAGGTTCAAAGCGCTCCGATAAACAGTAACAGAGTTATCATCCGGAAACCAATTTTTAAGATGGAAACCCAGTGGCTGACAGCCATCTTGGATTTTGGATCATTGTCAATTTCGATAGGTTTCTTCCCCAGCCGTAGTTCCTCCACCCTATGAAGTTTCAATGTGATCCGACAAACGGTAATGGAGTTGTCATCCGGAAACCAATTTTCAAGATGGCCACCGGTGGGTGGCGGCCATCTTGGATTTCGGATCATCATCGATTTCGAGAGGTTTCTTCCCCATGTCTAGTCCCACCACCCTATGAAGTTTCAATGTGATCCGACAAACAGTAACAGAGTTATCATCCATAAACCAATTTTCAAGATGACTACCGGTGGCTGGCGGCCATCTTGGATTTTGGATCATTGTCAATTTCGATAGGTTTCTTCCAAAGTCCTTGTCCAACCACTCCATAAAGTTTCAAAGCGATCTGATAAACAGTAACTGAGTTATCATCCGGAAACCAATTTTCAAGATGGCCACCAGTGGCTGGAGGTCATCTTGGATTTCAGATCATTGTCGATTTCTATAGGTTTCTTCCCCAGGCCTAGTCCCACCACCCTATGAAGTTTCAATGCGATCCGAAAAACGGTAACGGAGTTATCATCCGGAAACCAATTTTCAAGATGGCCGCCAGCAGCTGGTGGCCATCTTGAATTTCGGACCATCGTCAATTTCGATAGGTTTCTTCCCCAGGCCTAGTCCCACCACCCAATGAAGTTTCAATGCGATGCGACAAATGGTAACGAAGATATCATCTGGAAACCACTCTGCCGCCCGCACGCCCGCCCGGCACCATTACATAATACCCCGCCAAATCTTTTGGCGGAGTATAAAATTTGGCCAGATTTCAAGATGACCACCGGGCAAATTGGCTGATCAGCTCCGTTTGAACGAACTTGAATCTCTATACTCTAATGATACTTCCTGCCAAATATAATTGAAATCGGCCGAGTCACTTCTTGAGAAGTTGTTTAAAGGAAAGGTCGACGGATGGATGGTCACCATGGCATAAGCTCACTTGGCCGTTCAGGTCAGGTTAGCTATAAATAGTCTTCTCTTAGCCTGCAAATGGACATCTTCAAGATCCATGCAGATGTTGTTTTGGCTGACTTGATCATGAAAGGGTTAAAGGGTAGTACAAACAGATAAGGCTCAAAGCACACCAAATTTGGCTTTTGTATACTTTAAATAAAATAAAATATATTATTTGCACATTTTCGTCATAGTAAATTTGGCCAGAGTCATTTTCATCAATTTGTCGTGACAAGCATGTAGTGACGTCATTTCGTGAATAGTACATTGTTGTTCCTGATTGATAGCTCATAGCTGCTCATTAGGACACTAACAATATCAATGAAATACAAGAGAAACAGTAGTGTTTGTTAAACTGAACCTTGAATAGGAGCTGATGTCCCGCTTCATAACTTTATTAGATGCTAGTTTCTTCTAATCTAAAAACACGTGTAGCGTAATCTGAAGACACATGATCTTTATGGCATGTCAACATTCATGACTTTAATCAAAATTTTAACAATGATAGTGCTTGTGAAAATCAAACCACTTCATTTTAATTTATCAAATATGATAAGATCTTTTTATTTTTGTGTTTTTTTTATTGAAATCTAATTCTCGTTTGTGATCTACTTTAAGGCCATTAACTTTTTGAAAGTTGCTGACCTGATACAACTTCTTGATGTCGTTAAAAGTTATTTTCTTGGATATTTCGAAACTAATAGGCCAGCAATGCCTTTTATAAGCAAAATCATATTCAAAATATTGAACAGATTTTATGTACATTGCTGAATCACTGAAATTGTTGAATTAAAATAGTAGGTCCCGTATTCACAAAGAGGATGCTGCTTACACCATGGCGTAAAGTAGAAACAGACCAATCAGAATGGCATATTTTAACCCCTGCGAAATGAACATGATATGACCATGGTCTACCATGGAAAAACTTGGTCTACCATGGTTGTGAGGCCATGGTCTACCATGGTTGTGAGGCCATGGTAGAAAATAGAACTTCACGGTAAATGGTAATTGGCACCACAGTATTTTACCATGATCTACCATGGATGGCACCGACCATTGTCTACCATGTCCAGTATCTACCATGGTGGAGAATGGGTTACCATGGTAGCTAAACCCATAGTAGACCATGGTCAACCAAGGTATATTTAGTATTTAAATAAATATTTAGTGGCGAGTGCATGTTGTATGCCTACATGCTTCCATCAAACTGTTAGTTAGCAATTCAGGTCTGCATTTATAACAAAGTGAAGACCTGTGCCAGGTTGTAAAGCCTACAAGTTTGTATAAGCATGGCCATGAGCTATGGTAATAGTCATGAAGATATAAAATATTGTTGCTGTTGTTGTTGATTTTGTTTTATTGGCCATTCACACCTAGATATATTTGAGCCATGTCAATCTGCGAGATGTTTCCCAGAATGGTTGCGTGGTTGACGGCTTTACATCCCCTCCATCACATGCGAAAGACGCAGCATCAGGAAGTGAAGGAGATTGACTACATGTTGTGTTTACCTCGATTGTCCATGAGCCATTTGATCACCTGTCAGTCATCCAGGATTTGAACCCCACCCACCTGATTACCAGACGTCTACGCTACCGCCATGGCCAATCATCTCCCCTGACATATAATATTGATCAATCTTTCTGTATATAAAAGACTATGAAAATGGTAGCATTTTTGGTTGGTCTACATTGGAATTTCTTGCACAGGGATAAAATTTATACAAAAATTCTGTGTTTTTCTTATGTTTCTATGGATATGGCATTACTGTTCAAATGTCATTTCATGATGATTACATAATTTGCGTGTAATAGTATAATGAAAACTCTAATTACAAAACGACATAAATTTACAATTAAAATGTTACCTCCCTTATTATAGTATGTAGATGGTAGAGCATGGTTGACCATGGTCAAAGAATTTTTTTCCATGGTCAAAACAGTTAGAGAATTTGACAATAGTCAATATTTACCATAGTTACACACACACACACACACACACACACACACACACACACACACACACACACACACACACACACACACACACACACACACACACACACACACACACACACACACACACACACACACACACACACACACACACACACACACACACACACACACACACACACACACACACACACACACACACACACACACACACACACACACACACACACACACACACACACACACACACACACACACACACACACACACACACACACACACACACACACACACACATATTTCAAGGTTGACCATGGTCATCCATGTTTGACTATGAAGCCATGGTCAACTTTTGGCAGCCGGATAGTTGGAACCATAGCATTACATGTACTATCACTTAGGGCTGCGCGGTTTGGCTTACAGCCATATCGGTTTTGATATGACTTTTCATATCGGTTTTATGGACATGAAACAAAAAATTAAAATGATAAAAATTAGCACGAAAACAGAACGTATTTTCATGCTCTGATACAGTCGTAACGTTTTACGCCTTTAAAAGCTTAATATACCTTATAATATCCATCATCGCGGGAGTGAAATTATTAATTAGACTCCCTAAATATTAAGCACAGTTAAATAAACATCGTTTATTTTGTCAAAATTAATCATAAATCAGCAAAACAGGTTGCGAAAAGACGTAAATTACGTGATTGTAATTAATTATGATGTAATTATCTCCCTTTCTTCTTTCATTTCCAATTCGGCCCGATGATGAAATCATGCCTTGAAGAAAATATTAACTAATATTGCGATCGCGAATTTCATAAGTTAATATGATATTGTGTATAGAAGATAACGTTTTAAAAACGGTTTGAGTAATAATTGTATTTAAAATTATATCCTAATCAGCAAAATGTATTCAGCATTATATTTATTGGCGAGATTTTGATGCATTCGGGCGATTTAGTGTTGGGACGACGTTGCATTATGTTAATTAGCCGGTCACGTAAATAAAATGGATGCCGTTGTTTAGAAATGTTTTCCCCGATACAAATTTTAATGACAAATTCCCACATTAGTATAGTGTGTTATATTGCAAATGTATCTGAGACTACCAGAGAAAAGACGAGTGGATATTTATTTAATTAATTCGCTGCTTGATTTCTCTCGGCGTACAGCGAGTTACATGGAGTTACACAATATACGCAATTGGGGTCACGTTCAATTATTAGTTGCCCCGAACGTTGCTTAATGGAAAGTATGGCCATTATTATTCATTACGCTTTTCATGCTTGTTAGTATCTTTTATTTTTAACAGTCCTGATACGAAAAACCGAAAATATGTTCATATTCGGTTTTTCGATATTTATTTTTTATAATCGGTTATGTATTTTTTATAATCGGTTATGAAACCGTCAGTGCAGGATATCGGTTTTAAATATGGTATCGGTATATCGCGGAGCCCTACTATCACTTACCATAGTCTACCTTGGTCTATCATGGTAGTTGATAGCATCCATGGTCTATCATGGCTAAGTCTATGGTAGTCTGTGGTCTACCTTGGCTAAGACCATGGTAGTTCATGGTAATCATGGTCTACTATTCCTATGCCTATGGTAGTCCATGGAATACCATGGTTAATACCATGATAACTCATGATTGTCACAGTCATCACTGAGATACCATGTGACCATGGACTACTATGGTGATACACAACGGTACTTCATGGTATTTGAGAGCCGACCATGTTAATTCATGGTTTTGTCTGGTTCAAAGCCATGTGGGAGGTTTAGGCCCTTAGGTTATGCGTCCTCTCAGGTGTAAGCCCTAGATCAGTTAACCTCTATATTACGATGATTTGTACCTGTCATAGGCTAAGTGTGATCCTAATAATATATATATGATTTATAAATGTTTATATATGCACTGAAAAAGAAGGATTTTAATCGCATCACTAGATAACCAGGTTAAATTTTCTTGGTCTTCTTGTTCTTAAGACCTTTTTAATAACTCTGGTTCTACTGAAGAGATCTCCTCCAAATGTGGGTGGAAGATTGCCCAAAGATTTATTCCAATTTTTAGGGTGAAACGCTAAAGCGTTATAGCAACAGCTTTCGACAACATTGTTTTCAAAATGTGTTTTACTACTTTCAAGTAGAACATATTACCACCCTTTAACACTCATATCGGACAAAAACGGCTTCTGCAGTGGTCTTGGGAAATGTCCATTTGCAGATCAAGAGAAGACTATTTTTGAAAATTTACCACTGGGATGACTGGCTCGGATAACCGAGCCAGTCATTCCAGCGGTAAATTTTCAAAAATAGTCTTCTCTTGGCCTGCAAATGGACATTTTCTATGATAAAATTGAAATGTTCTTGAACAAATTTAAGGATTAAAGGGTTAATGCATATAATAATGTAGTTGGTGAATTCAGAATTTCTCATGTTCCTTGCAGAAAGATATGGCATTCACGTCATCAGGATCATGATGGAGCACTTCAATGGTCCTGTAATTGACTGCCGAGATCCCTTGTTGTGGGAGTTAAATTGTACTGCCGCTGGTGTGTCCATTGAGCAATTTATGCCCCTTAATTGTTCTTTAATATGCATTTGGAATTCATGTTTTGTTTCACCAACATATCGTTTAGAACATTTGTTACATGCAATGAAATAAATCACCTCGGTCGTATGACAAAATGCTTTCGTTGATATGGTAGTTTAATCGTGTGTGAGAGTGAGTAAGTTTGAATGTGCGTTTTGTGTCCGTTCTGTGACAGAATGCGCCATTGTGTTTGTTTCAAGGAAGGATGGTGACGCTTCTGCCTTGGATGCCATAAATGTTTTGGCATCCATAAACCTGCCTGTCACAATGGTGTCTGAATGTTTGATTCCGTCTATGTCCAAATAATGGCGGTTCTATGAATATTTACCTGTTTATCTAGTTTGCTATGTGGGTGAAGGGCATAATTTATCTGGTATCGCATCTCAATTTGCTACACATATTTAAGCAGTTGCTATACATTCTGCAACATGCATAACTATATCTGCTATGCAAAATTGTACGCGATTGCAATTTATCATTGATTTTCAAAATTCTATCATTAACCCTTTTAACAACAAATCCCTGAAAAAGTACATTCTTTACAATGTATACCATATTTTGTTGACTATTTTGAAATTAATATGCTACGGCAGCAATGACTTCCAGCCATATTAATTTCAAAATATTCAACAGCTTTCCTATTTGTTTGCTCTGAGATTGAGACACAGGGGATTTTTCGGTGAAAGAGTTGATTGCTATATATTTTTGCCGATAGCTATACAATTTATAAGTTTGCATAGCAATACATGCTGTGCAAATATCAAATTCTAAATTATGCCCTGGGGTGGTAATCTGTTATGCATGGGACTCGAGTAGATGGATAGAGGCAACAACATTCAGTCAAATTGTTAAAATAATCTAGCAGACAATACAGATTTCAATAGCTAATGTTTTGATAACAATTTGACTGGAAATCGTAGCGGCAACAACTTCTATCAAATTGTGCTCAAAATAAGCAGCAATGTAATAACACTTGCTGAATATATTTCGAGCAACTTGATTGACAGTTATTGCTGACTAATAAACACATTCAATATTTTAGCTAACATATTTGTATGAAACGTAGGTAGGCCTATGTCATATACATTATCGCAGTCCAATGTGAAATATATTTCCAAAGACTCGTAGGTCAGCCCGGCACATGCACGAGCTGACTGACATGCAGCAATTAGAAATGATATGATTACCAACTGATTGACAACGAAATGAACAAATTATAGCAGTTGCTAATACATATCACACTGGATTTCAATGACGTATATTTTACCAGCATTTGTTAGCTAATAATACTGAAAACCTGGAAATAACTCACACCAAAATTCTAGCGTGGGTTGACCAATAGTTGTAAGAATGATATTAGCAAGTCCTCATGAAGCAAAATTACATGCCTTACGCCGTGGAGATCAACAGACTGCATTTTATGACATTTTAATCTGGAACGTCATTGACACATTATCACACACGTTAAAGCACATTACCATTATGGGCTATGAATTTACTAATTTGACAGATGTTTATTTCCTGTGTGCAGATGACAGTTTATATGAAGTATGTTTAAACATTACCTTCTAATGTTATTCTATCTTTTACTGTATGTATGATTACTGTATTCTGCGGCTGTAGTAGTAGAAACATCCTACAGCTGCAATCAGTCCTTCTTCGCTTTTGCCCACTGTGTCTTGTCCTTAGCCGAATGCCTTAGCTTCGTCAGGTCCATTCTTGACTCGAGTGTACCGAGTCCTGCTTTCTTGAGGTCACCTCGTAGCACACTTAGCAGATTTTTACTGTGTTAATATTAAAGAAACTGGTGTACATTTTTCAACAATTTTTGGTGGAAGATGTTGATGTCTACGACAGCACCATATTCCACCAAATTTGTTGAAAAATGAACACCAGTTCATCATTTAATTTAATCTGAGAATTTAAACTTTTGACACCAGAGTGGTATGGGGTAAAAGCTTAAGTAATCCACTTAATTGATTTTAAATCTTCTGGTTTAATTGTATGGTATTTGGGTATCTGTCCACTGACATATTGTCTGGAAGACGACAATTTGGAAAAAATGTTGTTAAATTATGCCACCTGTCACCTGCATGATGTAATAATTATTGCATTCATCATTGTGAAACACTGTATAAAATCTGAGTATTATATTAAGGGAGTTGGTGGGTGATTCCCACAAGGGTACTGTATTTTATACTGGTTAATTCATATGAAGAAGACAGATATACATACCATATATTAAATATTGCCTTGTTCAAAGTTAAAGTGAAGTCTGTCAGTCATCCATCGGTCAGTCAGTCAGCCCGTCTGTTAGCCAGTCCGTCAGTCAGCCCAGCTGGCAGTTATCAGTGAACCGACCTGTCACTAAGAAGCGTGTCACTCAATCTGATCATCAATTGGTCTATCCATCTCTCAATCATTCAGACTAGCAAAGTGAAGCACTGCCCACACAAATCCGGAGATAAAAACGCTCTCTAATAAACAGGCATATTTTCTAACATTCGAAGAACATATCCGAACATAGAGCATTTCTGTTACATTACCGTCATAGATAGTGACTCTGTGGTAGTGTGTAGAGTGGATTTGATATTAGACACGCATCATGTTTGTTCAAGAGGCCTTTTGGAGCTGCTCAGCTGATGCAATTGTATAGCATTATGGAAACACATGTAGCATCATATAGTTGCATCTTGACTTTCATGGGGATTTTAGAGCTATGAACCCACAACTTCGAAAAGGACTGAAGGCGAGTTCCAATATCACTAAAGCTGCAGAGGAGGAAACCCAAGAGTCTGCTCTTTCTCCACTTCTCAGTGTCACAATGGGGGTTACTGCTATCATTCATTTCTATGGTTTCGGATAGGTATACCAATACTGGAATGGACTCTGTTTTGGCATCATTCATGAAGAGGTTTGCAGTTGAGCTGTTCTGTAGCTATTGGAAGCATTGTAGCGAGAGGACCATTTTCCCATTGATAAAGTCATCATTATCTGCATCCTGTATCTCTAGTGGCATACCTATCATTGAGATTAGAGGGTTTTGTCCTGTAGAGTGCCTGCCCTCAAGCAGATGATTGTGCAGTGGGGAGCTAGTATGTGAAAAGCATAAGAGCATATGTGTACACAGATTTAAAAATATGGAGTTAAGGCGTTCACTGACAAACTCAAAATATATTAAGTTCTTTAACATGTACAAAATATTATGTTGGGCATTTTGACATGAATCTAACCATTTCACTGCTGAATTCCCCATATTTTATTTTCAAGGCAACCATAAAAGAAAGTTGTTGAATATTTTGAAATTAATTTGACTGGAAGCCGTTGCTGCCTTAGGCAACAATGACTTCCAGTCAGATTAATTTTAAAATATTCAACAGAATAGGTTTGTAAAGAATTTACTTTTTCATGGATTTGTCCATGAAAGGGTTAAACTACAGTCCAAAATATTCAAAAGGCTTCAATCTATGGCTAGCCTAAACATGAGATCTAATTGCTTAAAGGGATGTCATGTGACTGTGTAAGTGTTACTTATAGGATAATCAATTATTCACACAGAGAGCAAATCATTTGTGCAAATTTACACTAGAAAATCTGATAAATGCATATCAAACAGGCTTTTTAATAGGTTATCTAATAAACAATTTTCAGACTATCAATCTCCATGCATGTAACCCGTTTTTAAACAAGTATAAGACAACAAGCAAAATCCAGAACTTGCTAATTAATTTGAAAATAAGTCGTTGCCGTGTCACTGCCAGACGTCTTTATCGGTAAAAGGCGAGTCCGTCAAGATATTTTGGAATAAAATCTGAGATTGTGTGTAAATAGAATTAATAACAAACAGAAGTAAATGTGATATTAAATTTGAGGACTTCAAATTCCCAGGTGTGATTATCTCTCTGACAAGTGGTTCTGTAGAGAACTACATATACCACGCTGTATTTGCTCTTAATGATAAACATTAACACTTAACATTCATATGTCTCAATTTCAAGACAACTACATGATTGTATGCAGGAAAGCTGGTGAATATTTTGAAAATACTTTGACTTATGAGGCATTGCTGTCCATGGGAAGCAACAGCTCACAGTCAAATTAGTTTCAAAATATTCAACAGAATAACCCTCGCGTCATAAACGGTTTTGCCATTTCTGGTATGTGAATATCATAGGGTTAACCCTTACCACTCTGACGTTAAAATTTTTAATTTTTAAATTAAATTAAAATCTGAACTGATGGTAATTTTTCAACAAATTTAGTGGAAGATGCTGCTGTCATAGACAGCAAAATAGTATACCAAAATTGTCGAAAAATGTACACCAGTTTCTTTGCTACTGATACAGTAAAAGGTGGAATATTGACATAGGAGTGGCAAGCTTTAAGCAGTAAATGTTTGCATTGAGATGAGTTTGTAGAGGCTCTTACTTGCTCAAGGGAGATGTAATGTTTTCATAGAAAATTACATAATAATAATAAGAAAATCTTTAATTAAAGTGTAAAAATATGATCAACCTTCTCTACCTCTCCCCCCCACCCCCCATTTCACTGAGTTAGTTACCTATTCTAAACAGACAGGAACTAACACTTAGGCAGTAATAGTTTTGAACATAAATGCATAGGAAGTCTTCCAATCTTCCATTCAAATTATGTTCAAAATATTCAACAGTACATTTTATTTTGTTTTGGAAACATGCTTAACCCTTTAATGACCAAATTTTTTCAAAAGATTAAAATATTTACTTATTAAATGTTCCTTTGCAGGCCAAGAGAAGACCACTTTTGCCAATTTACCGAGCCAGTCATTCCAGTGGAAAATTTCCAAAAGTAGTATTCTCTTGGCCTGCAAATGGGCATTCCTCAAGACCACTACAGAGGCCGGCTCTGGCCGTGTTTGTCATTAAAGGGTTAAGGGGATCACAAACGGGAATTAGAATTCAATAAAAAACACCAACAATTATAGTTAATCCTTTAATGGGCAAATTCGGTCAAGAAAATGTAAATAGCTGCCTATTGAATGTCCATTTACAGGTCAAGAGAACACAATTTTTGAAAATTTATCACTGGAATGACTGGTTCGGTTATCAAGCCAGTGATTCCAGTGGTAAATTTTCAAAAATTGTATTCTCTTGGCCTGTAAATGGACATTCCAGAAGACCATGACAGAGGCCAGTTTTGGCCGGTATGACCGTTAAAGGGTGTCATTAATTTTGGCACGTCAGAAAATTCACGGTATGATGTCATCGCATGAATTGTCAACCACGTGTTTTCAGATTATGACAAACATGTTTTTAGATTAGAAGAAATTTAAGCTTATTAAACATTAGCTCTGATTCAAGATCTAGTTTAACAAACACTAGTGTTTCTCTTGCCTCTCATTAACATACAGTGGTGTCTGAATGAGCTGTTGTGGGCTATCAATCATCAACAACAAAGTACTATTCCTGCGATGATGTCATACCACAACAATCATTCACGCGATGACGTTACTTTGCGATTCTCATGAGAAATTGAAAGAAATTACTTTCCGTGTCGAAATTTACTACTAAGGAATTTAAAAACATGCAAATGATATATTTAAATTTAAAAACGACTCAGATTGTGGAATCACCAGTCTGCATGATTGATCCCTATATGATCTAGCGTATGGAGTTGGTGCATCCAATATTTTTATTCTTTTTTTCTGATTTGCGTTTTATCGGTATCCTCGGGGTCGTGAGGAAGATCTTGTACATGGACACGTTTTGTCCACTGTGATTGGGTAGATTATAATGTTGTGCAACAGTGGTATCCTTGTGTGATTTAATATCCCTTTAAGTGATCTTTTACTCATATGTAGAATTCATGTTTGGTTTCTCCCACATACTGTTTGTGACAAGATGTGCATGTGAGTAAGTATATGACATTGCGAGTGTCACAATAGGTTTTTGCTTTACATCTGTATTTTAGACACGTATGAGTGCTTGTGAATTCACGTTTACTATCTATTTTGTGACAGAAAAACATTATTTCCTGGCACATGTCTGGTGCATGGAGATAGAATTTGAGGTTTTTCGTTGAAATCACGTTTTGGTGGGAAACTCAAATCAGGCTGAGACAAGGGTGTCTTTGAGTGGGATTCTTTCTGTAGCCAAACATGGGTGGTGTGGTGAATGTGCTTCTGCATTTGGGGCTGCTTTCTAACATGAATTCCGGTCCAAGACTTTGAAATAATCTACCTGCCCATATCCGAAACTGTCACAAAATTGAGCCTTTTAAATCTAGCCTAAAAACGTATCTTTTTCATCTTTAAAATTTGTAAAGCGCCTTTGAGCGATTAATTTCGGAATTGGCGCTCTAGAAATATTTACATACATACATACATACATACATTCCCAATTCTTTTGGATGATTTTCTTGGCTCTATGGCATTGAGTGTGAAAGTCCATAATGCATATGCGATACATGTATTTTTCTCCAAGTTTTTAGATTTGGGTATAAGTAGATCATATTTTGAGCATGTGCAAGCTTTCTGATAGCTATTTAGAAGAAGCTCGGGAGGATAGTCTCGCTCTTCTGATAGTATCCAATGAGCTCAAGCACATGTGTGTGGAAATCGATTTCCTTGCTACAGATTCTGGGTAGTCGAAAGAATTGTCCATATGGGCTGGAATTTTTGGTGGAGTAGGGGCGTGCGGATTGGTTGTGTAAATATCTGTGTGTATCTGTAGGTTTACAGTACAGGTCAAAGCTGATTGAGCGGTCTGTATCAATGTATACATAAGTGTCCAGAAAGCTCACTTTGGTCGTAGATTGTTCGGCCATGAATTTGATAGAATGATGTGATGTATTCACAAAGATGATGAATTCATCTAGTTTTTGTTGCCCAGATGTCCAAATCATAAAAATGTCATCGATGTAGCGGAGGTAGAGGGCAGGTTTGTGAGGTGCTTTAGAGAGTAGTCTTTTCTCCAGTTGGGCGATAAAGATAATGGCATATGTTGGTGCTACTTTATTGCCCATTGCTGTCCCCTCCCCCAACCCCATACCCATCCACCGCCGATTTGGAGGTGTTTATTGGCCATTAAAGCCAAAGTTATTATATGTCAGTACTATAGATAGGAGGTCTAGTAGTCACCTGGGTGTAAGTTTGCATGGGCTGCAGAATTCTCAGATATGTTGGGCGGTTGCTTTTAATCCTTCCGTGTGATGGATGTTGATGTAAAGTGAGGTGACGTCCATGGTGACTGGAATAGTGTGATCGGGTAATTTGCCGAATTTTTCTAGTTTTGTTGATGAAATCTGTGGTGTCCTTGACGTATGAAGGGATGTCATGAAGATGAGTTTTAAGGTGTTCATCTATAAAGCTACTGATGTGTTCAGTAGGGCAGCCATTACCGCTCATAATTGGTCTACCTGGTGTGGGAGTGATTTGCTTATGGATTTTTGGTAGTAGATAGAAACGTGCAGTGTGTGGGTTGTCTACCCGTAGTCTGTTAGCAGTGTTGCGAGTTATCTCCCCTTTTAATACTAAACCTGTGATGGTGGTTTCCACTTTTTCAGTGTTTTGTCGTTACGGTTTCTGTGACCAATGTATAATAGCGCATGTCTCCCAATTGTTTTGAGTGCTTCCCCATTGTAATCATATGCATTTAGTATAACAGTGTGTCCCTTATCAACTCTTTTGATGACAATTGATTTGTCATTAGCTAACTCTGGTGCTAGTTTTCTCTCAGATGGGGGGGGGGGGGGGGGTGACGTTTCGCCTATAGTTTCGGCAGTGTTTTAGCTTGTTCAGATCATGTTTAACTTTCTTAATGAAGGTGTCTAGAACATGATCATTCCCAGGTGGAGGTGTCCATTTGCTGGGTGATTTGAATTTTTTACTTCTTCACTGTGAATATGGAGGAGACTTGTGGTTACCGGTTACAAAAAATTATTTTTTATGGTTACACTGACCTCTAAAAACAACAATCAAATTTTACCAGTTACACTAAAACCAATTTCCCGGCTACACCGAACCAACAATCAGAAAATCTGGTTACGCAAAAAATATTTCTGGTTACAGGATTAAAAAAATCTGGTTACACAAAGAAGAAATCTGGTTACACAAAGGACAAATCCGGTTACAAAATGAAATTCTTGGTTACAAATACAAATTTCCGGTTACAAACCAAAATCTCCGGTTACACATAACCAGATTTTATCTGATCCTGGTTACACCAATGAGCAACTGCAAACGGATCCGAGAGTATAAAAGCAAGTGCAGAACAGAGCACTGACATTCAGACTTTGATCTAACAATATCAAGCGTATGAAAGCTGAAGAAGAGTTCCTGACCAGTTGACCAGGTATATTTAAATTTATTTAAAGTGTACAAAAGCATCATTTGGCATGCTGTGACCAATTAAGTTATTTCAGAGATGTACTGTATTGTACTGGAGAGATAAGCATTACATGTGTATAGATTATAAATGGCTATATAAACATGTATCACAAGATACCATTACATAAAGGTCAATATTACTTACCTGTCTGACTGTGCCAAGCCAACTTACAATAATCTCAGTGAGCAATAACTCTAGAGCTGCCGAATATTTTGAAAACAATTTGACTGAAAGTTGTTGGTAGCTTAGCTACTAACAACTTTCAGTAAAATTGTTATCAAAATTATTCAGCAATCCCAGGCCAAACAACAACAAATGGTAGCCTGGTATTTGATGGAAAACCATGAAATACCATGGTCAGCTCTCAAATACCGGCAGTCCATGGTATCTCAATGGTAACTATGAATTACAATTGTATTGACCATGGTAGTCCATCCTTATCATGGACTATCATGGTGCTGGTAAAGGTAAACCATGTAAAATTATGGGGGAAAACGTTTAAATCATCCTAATTTTGCTTCAAACTGAATGCAATGATGATAGAAAACAAGTCTGTAAAGTTTCATTTTCCTTGTCACAAATTTTTTAGCATCAATGGGGAAAAAATTGTCATGATATGGGAGGGGGAGGGGGGGGGGGGGAACATACTGACCAAACAAATAATAGACTTGTCCCTAGCCACATGGGATGACTAACCTATCCATGAACACATTCAAGTAGGTTTAGTTGTTGAATGGTAACCAAAGATAAAGGGACACAACCTTTGTCCTTCTCAAAGAAGAGATGTCGAACGAAAACTCGGCATTTTCATGGACAGTCAGAAAGCTGATGGATCCATTGATGGACAGATAGACTGACTGACTGACCTACATATTAACCCGCATTTCCCTACAACTAGAGCCAATCTTCCCATGAAGTTCATCACAATACTCCAAGCAAATGTAAAGTTATAGAAAGAAAACTTAAAATTTGCATGAACAGGTACACAGGGTCAGACAGACAGACGGAGAGACAGATGGATGGCCTGACTGACTAACCTACAAAATAACGTGCGTTTCCATACTACCATATCCAACCTTCCCATCAAGTTTCTTCATATGCCAAGCAAAAGTAGTTATTAAATGAAAACACAAAATTTGTACGGATGGACAGACACATGGTTCAAAACGCTGATGGATGAATGGACAGATAGACTGACTAACCCACAAAATAACCTGCGTTTCCATACTACCATAGCCAACCTTCCCATGAAATTTCTTCACGACATACCAAGCAAAAGTAGTTATCCAATGAAGACCCAAAATTTACACGGATGGGCGGACACATGTATAAATGGGCCGATGGACTGACCCACAAATTACCCTGCATTTGCCTACTACTAGGGCTGCGCGATATACCGATACCATATTTAAAACTGATATCCTGCAGACGGTTTCATAACCAATTATAAAAAATAAATATCGAAAAACCGAATATGAACACATTTTCGGTTTTTCGTATCAGGATTGATAAAAATAAAAGATTCTAACGAGCATGAAAAGCGTAATGAATAATAATGGCCATACTTTCCATTAAGCTACATTCGGGGCAACTAATAATTGAAGGTGGCCCCAATTGCGCATATTGTGTAACTCCATGTAACTCGCTGTACGCCGAGAGAAATCAAGCAGCGAATTAGTTAAATAAATATACACTCGTCTTTTCTCTGGTAGTCTCAGATAAATTTGCAATATAAAACACAATACTAATGCGGGAATTTGTCATTGAAATTTGTATCGTGGAATACATTTCTAAACAACGGCATCCATTTTATTTACGTCACCAGCTAATTAACATAATGCAGTCGTCCCAAAACTAAATCGCCCGAATGCATAAAAATCTCGCCAATAAATATAATGCTAAATACATTTTGCTGATTAGGATATAATTTTAAATAAGATTATTACTCAAACCGTTTTTAAAACGTTATCTTCTATACACAGTAGCATATTAACTTATGAAATTTGCTTCCGCAATATTTTCGGCATGATTTCGTCCTCGGGCCGAATTGGAAATGAAAGGGAGATAATTACATCATAATTAATTACAATCACGTGATTTACGTCTTTTTGCAACCTGTTTTGCTGATTTTTGATCAATTTTGACAAAATAAATGCTGTTTATTTAAATGTGCGTAATATTTAGGCAGTCTAATTAATAATTTCACTCCCGCGATGATGGATATTATAAGCTTTAAAGCCGTAAAACGTTACGAATGTATCAGGGCATGAAAATACGTTCTGTTTTCGTGCTATTTTTTATCATTGCAAGTTTTTATTTCATGTCCATAAAACCAATATTTGGTTACAACCAATATGAAGTCATATCGAAACCGATATGGCTGCAAGCCAAACCGCGCAGCCCTACCTACTACCATAACCAAGTTTCCAATGGAGTTTCATTACAAAAACTCCAAACAAAAGTAGTTATCGACCGAAAACCCAAAATTTGCACGAATGGATGGACACATGGGCAGATCGATGCTGGATGAATGGACTGACTGACTGACCCACAAATTAACCTGCATTTTCTTATTACCATATACACGCGTAGGCGCGCCTACTATCTTAGTTACCGCTTTACGTCTAACGACATGATCTAACCCTTTAGCACTTACATACACATCCTTGATGATGGACTGACAGGAAAATTCTGTTCAATATTTTGAAACTACTCTGACTAGCTAGGATCTGTTGCTGTCTACGGTTGTGTCATGATTGAGTGAAGTAACAGCATTCATCAGGCAAGTTTCATAAGAGATCATTGATTGGAGCTTATCCTCGCCATATACCGAGCTGGAGAAGTGCCTCCCACATAACCAGGTCATTGTGACACGAGGTTAATATAAATTAGCACATCTAAGGTCACTGTGCCATGAGACAATTGACAGAGGTCTAACGTGTCTGTGACAGAATATAGATATGACTTAGTGGCCATGACATGCGTATATACATCACGTGAGCATACTAAATAAAGCTCTTCAAATCCTGAATATCTTGATGCATTAGTTGCATAAATCCATTAAGTGTGCTGCGAGGTGAACTCAAGAAAACAGGACTCGGTACACTCAGATCAAGAATGGACCTGAGAAAGCTAAAGATCTTGGCTGAGGACAAGAGACAGGGGTCAAAAGTGAAGAAGGACTGATTGCAGCTGTAGGATGTTTCTACTACTAGAGCCGCAGAATACAGTATCATATATTAGTTGATAGTAACTCTTTAAGGGCTAAGAAAGTTGAGATTCTTATTTATTGAATATTCTTTTAACGACCAAGAATAGACTACTTTTGAAAATTTACCACTGGAATGACTGGCTCACTCATTGAGTCATTTCAATTGTAAATTTTCAAAAATACCCTTCTCTTGGCCTACAAATTGACATTTCTCGAGACAATGTCTAATGCTGGTTTTGCTGTCTTCATTAGGTGATTAAATAGCGGCAAATAAACTAACAATTGAGAATGAAATGAATTAGCTTGAGTCTGACAGTGTGAGTTAAACTAGAGCAAGTCTGTCTGTATATTATGAGTCGATTATCCAGCACACACTCTATCTGTGGTGTAAGTGTCAGGGCCACAGCTTATCTTATGCATGGGTTGAAAGCTAAATAAATCATATTTATTTCATGTCCTGTCACACGTATGAGTAGTCTGTCTGTTGAACTATATACACCTAGTTATCAGAGTAATATTTAACGTATTTTACAGAAGGATTGACATAAATGACACCTCAAATGCTGCTTATTGGATTTGCCCCAAATTTAACACCGCATAAGATCATTGATGATTTCCAGACTTTGGCCATGATCTGAACAAAAAAATGTGGCTCTGGATATGATCAAAATCAGAATATAGGTATATCTCCAAAAAAATTGACTAATCAAAATTCTGAATAGGAGTTCTGACGTCTATCACCATAGGACCCTTTCCACAAAATTTGGTTAAAATCCACATAAGCTCACCTGGCCATTCCATTCTGGCCAGGAAAGGTAATAATGGAAGGGCAAGGGTTTGCAGACTCTTAGTGCTCTCGTTTTAATTACTCATTCATATGTTTTTTTATCCACAAAGGTAACAAGAGATGTGATAGTGAATGAGCACATAGAACCTTAGGTAAAGATCAGAAACTCATTCTTGTACCAAATTCAACAAGATCTTGACTGTAGGCCCTCCAATGGATAACACTTGTGACTCATTTCAGATTGCAAATGTAATTGAAATCAGTCCAGTGGTTCTTAAGAAGTTGTTTAACCCTTTAATTGACTAAATTTCTTCGAAAAATTAAAATATTTACTTATTGAATGTCCATTTGCAGGCCAAGAAGACTATTTTTGAAAATTTACCACTGTAATGACTGGCTCGGTTATTGAGCCAGTCATTTCAGTGGTAAAATTTATAGTCTTCTCTTGGCCTGTAAATGGACATTACTCAAAACCACTACAGAGGCCGGTTTTGTCACTAATGGGTTAGAGAGAGTTGATGTCCGCAGGTGGGACAACATTGCATTTATACCCAAAAACGTAACATTGACGCGGTTGTCGTTGCCTGTGGAACCTATCTCTCTGCCATCTCAGACAATAATCCACTATAATCAACAATATTTTACAACATTGCTGTACGCTTAGCCACCAACAACTTTCAGTGAAATTGTTTTCAAAATATTTAGCCAGTCCTGAGATATAACCCCTGGAATATTGTCTGAAAACAACTCAGCCATCAAGACAGTTAAAACAGCGGCGGCCTGTATTCAGTCAGTGTGAGTTAAGCCGAGTAACCTCCCTCCAGCCTTCAAACACATAACGTGTGCAGCTTTTCTACATGTGAACCAACCAACTATGTCTTTGTTATTTACTAACTTTATGGATTTGACCCAGTAATGTATTGCTGAACACACATTTTGCTCTACTGGTAACATAGTCTCAAGGTCAAACCAAATTATTCTTTTGCTTTACAAACTCTCCTAACTTCAGTTTTCTATATCTAGAAAAATAATGCTGGAACTTTAGGGCATTATTTCTAGCATTAATTCTGTCCATTTTATTAAACATTGACAGTCAAATTCATCCCTATCCCTCAGAACTTGAGTTTTCTGAAATTCTGTGCTGCCTAGCTTTGCTATAGCTCCTTAATGGTTAGATTATGCTTATTTTATGGCCAAAGGCTAAACTGCAACAGCAACAGCTTTCAGCAACATTATTTCCAAGACATTTTTGAAGCATTTTTCAATATCTCTAATAGAGCGATCTGTCCCGAACTTGGGTTGAATGCGTGTCTGTGGCACCTCGAAGACGTATGACAATTTTATGGTAAAAAACTAAAACGTAACACCTTTCAGCAACACTGTTTCCAAAATATAGAGTTTTGACCTTTATGCAGCCCGACAAAAAGAATATATCAACGATATGGGTATTTGACAAATTTGTCCTTGTTTTTCACCATCTCCGAACTTGAGATTTGAGTGCGAATTTCGCAAAACAAGATTAAATCTGTCTGGCCTAAGACTCAAGTAATCCGTTAATATGTTCTAACTGGCCCCAATAAAAGTTGAACATGAAATTTCGCATGTGGATAATCCTACTAAGGTTAAAACTGAAAAATTAATACAAATAAATATTTAACACTAGAATCGTCAAAATTGGTCAAGAAAGAAAATATTCTCTTGAAATGTCCATTTGGAGGCTAACCCTTATCGAGCCAGTCATAAATTTTCAAAAATAGTCTTCTCTTGGTATGCAAATGGACATTTCTCAAGAACACTGCAGACTATTTTTGAAAATTTATCACTGTAATGACTGGCTTGATAACTGAGCTAGTCATTCCAGTGATAAATTTTCAAAAACAGTTTTCTCTTGGTCTGCAAATGGACATTTCTCAAGACCACAGCAGACTATTTTTGAAACTTTATCACTGGAATGACTGGCTCGATAACCGAGCCACTCATTCCAGTGATAATTTCAAAAATAATCTTTTCTTTAAATTTTCTTGAAGAAATTTGAAGGTTAAAGGGTTAAGGTAAGACTATTTTTGAAAGTTTACCACTAGTATAACTGGCTCTGTTAACACTCCAGCCATTCGTGTGCATTTTCTAAAATTATCTTCTCTTGGCCTGTAAATGGGCATGACTCGAGACCACTCCGCGACTACATTAACTTGAAGCTTTGGTTAACTGAAGCTTTGGTTAACTTGAAGCTTTGGAAATCAACAACAGCTAAAATAAAATCAGCTTTGTATATATTGTATGAACATACACATGTAAATTATTTACTTTAATATTTTGTCATTTGCACTCTTTTTCATGGCAATTACATATCAGTTACCGTATTTACACAAGGGTACTCTGCTAGCGTGTTTAGTCCGCACCCCTAAATTTGATCCAAATCGGTTTTAAAAATCCTAGTTTTCATAACTATATACGCTGCTGTGATATGGAGTTGCAATGAGTGAGATTGACGAAATAACTAAACACAGCTGACATTAAAGGGGAACACAAGAAGGGTCACCATAGATTACATAAATCACGTAGTTCTATTGTAGAGCCCATATTTAAGCTACTGTGTAAAAATTTCCTGTGACATTTAATTATAAATCTGATTCAAATTGCGTTAAAAAGCGCTATGTTGCTCTAATTTTCTGCGAGTTAATTCAACCTATGACGTCATAGGTTGAATCCCGTCCGAAAAATACCACGATAACGCTAAAGAGAAACCACTGATAAAACGCAATTCACACCGTTATTGCAATAGCGCTGTTGGATGACAGTGAGAAAAACATTCAACCTATGACGTCATAACCTAATTCTCGAAAAGAAATTTGGCTAACGTTTCACATATTCAACTAACAAATATATCTACTTATAACTTGAGCACAAAGCTTATAATTATATCTTTAAAAACGTTACGGCCTCTAGATTAATTTTATATAAAGTAGTATAGGGGGTCTGGTGATTCCCTTTAACCCACTGCTAACACTCAAGCTGGCCAAACACAGCTTCTGCAGCGGTCTTCACAAGTGTCCATTTGAAGACCATGAGAAGAATATTTTCGAAAATTTACCACTGGAATGACTGGCTCGATTTAACCGAGCCAGTCATTCCAGTGATACATTTTCAAAAATAATCTTCTCTTGGTCTGTGAATGGGTATTTATTGAAGAATTTGAGGGGTAAAGGCCTGACTAAACTACACAGCAAACTGAATTTAGAAACAATAACCTACTTATCACATGCTGGGAAAAAACATCTGACAAGGTTGGCTGATAAGATATTAGCATCTAATCATATGATCCACTTGATAACATAAATCTATGTTTTTTTCATTACAAATATGACTAAAGATTTGCTTAATGTATGGCTTTCTCTATTATATATGGTAATACTGGTATTATGATATTTAAAACACCCACAGAATGGCCATTAAATATTTTAATACCGGTATTAGGGATTGAGGTAGATAAACTTAAATCTAATACACCTTTAAACATTGATTCAAAAATTTAAGATCACGCTTAACTGTCTCGCTGCCGCAAGCCACCAGACAATAATTTCAATGAACAACAAGAGGTATCAGAAGATACCAATATCTCACATTTTTAAGTTACCGCAGGATCTGGCTGCCGCAGGACCCGGTCTGCTCAGGACTAAATATTCTCCGAAGAAATAATGTCCAAGCCATGTACATATATAGAATTAGACTGCCCATTTGACCACTGGCTACTGCCCTCAGATTGACTCAAGAACAAAATAATTTGTTGTACTGTAGTCTACTAACTATAAGCTTCAAAATGATATGTGACATGACCACATTTGATAAAAATTTATTTTCTGCCCACCATTTCCCCACCCCTGCCCCTGAGGGGGGGTAATATCAAAAGTCCAATGTGGCATGCACATCCCTGGCCATGTGTGCAATCATCCCCAAAGTTTTAAGTTTCTATGTGAAATGGTCTAGGAGTTGCGTTACAATCGATTGGTGCCCACTTTTGACACCGCCCCCTACCCTCAGTTTGACCCAAGATCAAAATAATTCCTTGTACTGTAGTTTACTCATCACTGACTTGAAAATGATGTGACATGACCACCTTTGAAAACATTTTATTTTTTACCCCACATTTTCCACCCCCAGGGCCATACCCATGGGGGGGGGGGGGGGGGGGGGGCATATCAAAATTCCAAAAGTATCATGCACATCCATGTCCATATGTGCAATAATCCCCAAAGTTTCAAGTTTCTATCTGAAATGGTCTAGGAGGAGTTGCATTACAATCGATAATTACTGGCCAATTTTGACCTTTTGACACCTGGGCCTGGTGTAAATGTTGTTTTAAAAAAATTTAACGCGGCAAAAACCTATACCTGGCTGTATAACCTGCATACAAATCATCCTTAAAATAATCAAAGTTCAAACGGTGAAAAAATCTGGAAAATTTTTGAAAATCAATTCACTTTTTATGTGGACAAATCCTAAGCATTGCATAGAACATGTGTATGAAGTTTTATTCAAATCGCATAAAGGTATAATTGTCGTTTTAAAAAACTTAACGCAGCCAAAACCTATACCTGGCCACATAACCGCATACAAAACCAGGCAATAAAATAATCAGAGTTCAAACGGCGAAAAAATCTGGAAACAATGTCAAAGTCAATTGCCTTTTGATGTGGACTAGTCTTAAGCATCGCATAGAACAAATCTGTGAAGTTTTATTCAAATCGCCCACCCCTACTGGGTGAAAATGTTGTTTTAAAAAAACTTAACGCAGCAAAAAACCTATACCTGTCTATATAACCTGCATACAAATCAGCCTTAAAATAATCAAAGTTCAAACGGTGAAAAAGTCCGGGAAAAATGTCAGTCGATTTTCTTTTGATGTGGACTAGTCCTAAGCATCGCATAGAACAAATCTGTGAAGTTTTATTCAAATTGCCCACCCCTACTGGGTGAAAATGTCGTTTTAAAAAAACTTAACGCAGCAAAAAACCTATACCTGTCTATATAACCTGCATACAAATCAGCCTTAAAATAATCAAAGTTCAAACGGTGAAAAAGTCCGGGAAAAATGTCAGTCGATTTTCTTTTGATGTGGACTAGTCCTAAGCATCGTATAGAACAAATCTGTGAAGTTTTATTCAAATCGCCCAACCTCTTGTGGGTGTAAATGTCATTTGAAAAAACCCGTAACACAGCCAAGAACCCTAACCAGGATATGATCTGCATGCAAATGAGCACTAAAATAGACGAAGTTCAAACGCCAAAAAAAATGGAAAAAATTTGAAAGTCGATTTCTTTTGGACGTGGACTGGTCGGTCCTAAGCATTGTATAGAACAAATCTGCGAATTTTTTTTAAATCGGACAACCCCTTGTGGGTGAAAATGTCGTCCACAGCCAAGGACGATAACTCTTGACACATAAAATATTCTATGTTCAAACATGATAAAAGTATGGAAAAGATTATAAAATCAATATAACTTTGATGCAGACTCGTCCCAAGCATCGCATGGGTTTCAAATCAGATAACCACAAATGTTATTTTAAAAAGATTAACCTGTCCGGACGCCAACGCCGATGCCAACATTTTTTCCCCCTCTACCAAGATCTCTTTTTTCAACTTTGTGAAAATGCAAGATAAAAATTCTTGACTTTGCTGAATGTTTTGAAAACAATTTGACAGAAAATTAAGCCACCAACAACTTTCAGTCTAATTGTTTTCAAAATATTTAGCAGGCCCAGAGGTATAACCATTGGAATATGTTGTCAGTAAAAACTCAGCAGTCAGATGGTTAAGTCAGTATTAAGGATTTAGGGCAAGACTTAATTGTTAACTCACTTTCAAATAATCAGTCCTGTTTTCCTCTCCATTTCAAGTCAAACGGCTACATCATAGGGGAGTTTACCCATCTAAATTTATACATCTGTTCCATAGTTACTTCCCTTTAACTGGAGTTGTACAAATAGCTTCCAAAATCACACTTGAGACACAATTAGTATTGAAATTGCTCCATTAGTGGTTTAGTACAGTACAACAATATATACGTTAGACTGTTTCCAAAGGCAGAAGCACAAACATGTTAATTAGTACAATTTTCAAAACGATGTAACAAATATTCTGTTGAATATTTTGGACGTAATTTGATTCGAAGCAGCAACCCCTTCCGATCAAATTGAGTCCAAAACATATAACATTAAGACTTATTTTGTTTCAGAAGCATGTGAAGTTATTTCTGAGCTGTACTCTACCTGTTTTTATAAACTGCAGAAATTTGTCCCAAAAACCCAGCACAGTCAATGTCCATTGTCTCTGGTCAAATTATAGACCTATATACGCAGTCTAGAGGTATTTGTTTTACACAGTCAAGCTGGGTAGGACTGACCTTCAATGGGCTTCCTTATCATGTAGTTACTAGAGAATGTGTTATACACTGTCAAGCAGGGTAGGACTGACCTTCAAGTTTCCTTATCATGTAGTTACTAGAGTATTTGTTTTACAATGTGTCTCGGATGCATGCATTCTATGTTTAAAACACTTAACAACATTAACAACTGTTAACACTTTAGCAATAAAAGTATAATAATATGTGTTCACAGAATGTCCAGTTACAGGTCAAAAGACTGGTATTTGGGATAATTTACCACCGTAATAATTGGGCTGGTTATATAAAGACAGCCCAGTAATAAATTTTCAAAGATAATATTCTCCTGGGCTGCATATGGACATTTAAAAAAACCCAATTCAGAAGGCATTTTTGTCCAGCTTGAGGATTACGTGGTTAAATATAATTATTAAATTAGTAAATATAATTACCCTGCCTCCATAGTTTCCTCCTCTACAAGAACGCCATCAGTGTTTTCATTCACTCGCAAAAACACATAGCTGTCCATGTTTGGTCGAACGGCTGAAAATATACGAGAATAAATAACCCCTATACATACAAGATTGAAGATAATTTATTTTCATATATGTACAGTAAATAATTTAACAGTTCAATACACGCATTAAAGCATACTGAGGTGTATCAGTGACATATAACATTCCTACATATTACATACAACATAGAACACGATATAATATATGTTATTTTAATATTTTAATAAATTACATATGGAGACTAGTTATGACAATGGACACGATATTTACATATATTATGATAAATACTATCAGAAACTCTGAATATAAATATGGTATAAGTGTGGTATAAATGAGCGCCTGGGTTCTAGTACGCTGTGCCTGACAATTTGCCATAGCAGCATTAATAATCTGCTCTCGGACTGTGGCATAGCCATGGCTGAGTGAGGGTTCATAACCAACCCAGGGGCTGATAAGACTCCTGCCTCCTCCATTGTCCAGCACGCGCTGATGATGGAAGACGCTATATATCAAAATTACCTGCATACTTGCAAGCCTATGCCGTTTCCAGCGCTTAGAAAGAGTGTAACGAGTTAGAGTTCATTGAATGCGTTACTATTTTGATATAACATCTTACATCCTCAGTGGAAAAAATGTCCCAGTGGAGACATGCGCACCCAGTCATGTGCCAGTGGAGACATGCGCACCCAGTCATGTGCCAGCGGACAAGCGGTATAGTGTTAATGCTATAGACCTCAGCATGGAGAGGAGTTTAATGTAATTCCGGAATACAGCCAGCGCTCGATTAGTTCAAAGGACCTTCGTGGAGCCTGGAATGTCAGGAAGCCATATGTGACGGAAATTTGAAAATTGAACGAATGCATGTTTAGTTACACTAGGCTGGAGAACTACCATCTTATTATTCTTGCGACCGGACAACGGAAAGCGTACGCTGACCGCTACTGGATGCTGGATACCAGCACTCCAGTCGATGATCCACAAAAGCACGCACTCCAATAGACCAGGGGTGTGTGGCTTAGTCTTCTCACTAAGTACAAAAATGAAGGGATCTTGGATGGACAGAGAGTTAGGTGGGTCAGCTATTCAGTCGATCCTATGCGGACAGAGTGTTGTTAGAAATAATGTAATATCACAACAGTCAATGAGAAACAGCAATACCATGCAATCCACTGTATGAGAGATGAATAATGAAGATTGGGGTGTTTTATGAACAAAGAAACATTTTGTATTACATTAAAAAGAAGAAATAAAAAACATAATTGATGGAGGAAGAAGAAAAAAATAAAAAAACAATAACAAACAGAACTTTCAGAATCGTGTTAGCGCACACGGCTGACATTGAGAACGCATCGTGTACGAGAGAAAATAAACTTTGAAAGTCTAACAGCAACAGCAGAAACGCTGCGCGATGGCAGCAAGATGCAAACATGCTATAAGAATTTGTACTCTACAAACTTTCATACCATTCCAACCAGCTGTTCCATGGTGTGAGACGAGAGACACAATATATGCTAATCATCTTGCCAGTGTTGCCCACATCTGATTTTTGGGGTCCCAAGGACCCCACACTCAGATTTGGGGGTCCCACTGTAAAATCTGGGGGTCCCATGGGGTCCTCATCTGAAATATGGGGGTCCCATGTTTTTTTCTTAAAATAAACACAACACATTGATCTAATTATAAAGCACTTTATTAAACATCTTGAAAGCACTAGGTATGACATTGTGTAAATACTGTTAATGTATATATAGAGAATATTAACTATGCATAGTTTATTAACCTTTAGCACGTTAACACTTTTGGCCACTATTGTAGATCACCAAAATACCTATTTTTGAAAGTTTAACACTGGAATGACTGGCTCTAAACAGTACCCGTCATTCCAGTGGTAAATTTTCAAAAATATGTATTCTGTGATCTACAATCGTGGCTAAAATTGATATATTGAAATGGCCATTGTATATTAACTAATGACATTTGAACTGCATATCAATAAACAACAACTTATAGCACTGTACTTGTTTGTGGTCTGATAAACCAAACAACCTACATTGACAACCTTGTATGATTAACATTTCCAAAGACCACTATATTAGTAATTAGCTAAGACCACTGCATTAGTTTTTCTATAAAACCCTAACTTGACTTTGGACGAATTGAAAAATTACGAGTACCTGTGGCGAGTTTGCTCAAGGACGACTTAACCTACTTCGATATAATGCGCGCATATTTTTTTATAATGTAACTGGAATGACTAAATATAGTGGAATACATAGGCTAAGATCAGACAAAACAATAATTGTCCAAAAATAATCTGTATAAAATGCGTAATTAGTGAAAATATATCAGCCAACAACCTGATATGTCTAATTCATAGGGAGTAACTATGTAACGAGATTGCTGATTGGTTGAAGCATAGATAACGCATTAGCGTGTATCCAATAAGGACGCTTGTATCAGGGAGCTTTGAGCTATACGCTGTTTGGAAAAATGACGATATCGTTGAACATCGTTGCTGGGATGAGCTTTTGAGTTGAGAAATTGGGAACACCTAACGATCGAGTATTGTTAAACATTATAAACACTAATCCATCAGTCAATCAATCAGCCGCTATTGCTAAATAAAAGACAGCTTATAGCGCTTATTGATACCGTTATTCAAACAGCAATACACACACACCGCCGCTAATCCGTCAAATGACCATTCAAATGTAAAAGGTATCACAATATCTTCCATATATTCCTTCATCCATTTAGATACTTTGATAAGTAAATGGAAAAACATATTTTGGCTGTAGTCGTTGCTGCTTTAGGCAAGTAGGCATGCGCAAATTAATTTCAAAATATTCAGCATATTAGTTATAACAACTTTGTGATCTGTCCAATGTTCTGAGATGTGAAATGATTAAGCTGACCAGACACATTTGTATACGCTTGATCAGTTGTATTGGATTTCTCAAACATGAGTTCCTCTAGAGGGAGATTCCGCTGTTATCCAATCAAATACTGTTGCGTCACACTGACGTTTAGCACAACAGACAGAAACATGGCGGGTATTTTTTGCAATTTGTAGGCCAAACAAGGCGACTAACATCGGGCTTGTAACCTCATTATTTATCAAAATTAGATCAAATAGAATACTAAGGATGATTTGGGGATTGTGTTTACAATTAAATGTGGTGGTTGAATCTGATTTATGGGCATTAACAACTTTGAGTTGTGCAAGAAAACATATAACAAATCATAGTCTTAAACAACACAGTAAGTTCGTTTTTATTGAACACACAATGTATTAGGTATATTTCTTAAAGTAAAAACATGCACAAATAAATATACACACACGATAATATAATCGATAATTAAGCACACGCAAAGTTACCAGTTTCTGTCACACTTTTTCACTGCATCCCTCGTGCGTCCTCGGGGACGCAGAGGGTTAATTTTTATGCGTCCCTCTGCCATTTTTATGCGTATATACGCGCAAAAGGACGCATAAGGGCAACTCTGCATCTTGCAATAAAAGACGAACACGTGATGCACAATGAACCAGGCAGTGGCCGCAGTAACAGGGATGAGAACGGGTAAGCACCAACAGACAGGGAAACAGGAGCGAAGCGGCGAGTGAGACCGAGCGTAGTGAGACCAAGCATAGCGAGGTCACGCGAAGCAAAATGCCTGAATTCAGGGGTCTGAAAATTGTGATATTTAGATGCTCTGTGGTGAATTCTAAGCTCATTTAGGCACCTAAATGACACTTTTTCTAACATATTTTTATGCTTGACTATGAACTTACTTTTTCCAGACCGTGACCATGTACATGTAAAACATAACAAATTTCACAAATAACTTGAAATAGGATGGGGCTATCATCAACATTTTGAATATTTTAAGCCAAACATAGATCACTTCAAGGCGTCCATGTTAGTTAGTTGAGTTGAGGAAGAATCGACATGTAGTACATTGTAGTAATGTATTACCATCAATGTACAATTGAAAGAATACTTAATCCTGTACAGAGTTAATAAATAGTAGCACATGTGATGAGCAAAGGTTATGGCTGTTCCAAATCACTTGTCATAAAATACATGGCTAGCTAAATTCGCTATCGTGTCTATACCAGTTAAATAACCATTTAAGTAGTAATTCAGCAAACTATTAAAGGAACACTCGCCTTATCTTATACTAATCATTCAGGTGATGGAATTTGTCACCTATAAACCATTGCTGACATTTGAGCTTTTTATCATGCCGATAATGAAAGATATTCAGACTTTAGTTGCTAAATGTTGATACATTTCTACAGCCTATGATGGCTGTCATGATTTACTTTTCAACCAATCAGAAAAAACCGAGCGTGTCTGCCTCGGTATACACACTCAGTCATAGAGGTACCAGCTGTAGTTTGGCAATGTGGTATAAAAGCAATCATACAGGTAAGCTGTTGAATATTTTTAAACTAATTTGCCTGGAAGTTATTGCTGCCATAGGCGGCAATAACTTCCAGTTGAATTAGTTTTGAAATAGTCAACAGGATGAGTATTACATAATAAAGAATGTAGTGTAGTGGCACTTACATGATATCACATACTATCGCTTGAGGAGACAAAATGGCGGCGATCATTGTTCAACATTCACGCGATATTACAAAGCAGATAATTATGATATAAATGAGGGAATATTCCATGAAAACATCGTCAGCTGGGTTAAAGAGAAGGAAGTCACATTAAATCCTTGGTGTCTGGGAAAAATTAACATTTACACTAGTTCTAAACATTGGCATTCACTGTTCCGAATAAGAAGACATAGAATGAATGAAATCTATAGGCTGGTACTTAACAAGTCACATTAATCCAATCGAAAACATAAACAGTTACACAACTCTTAACTAAACTTTGATGTTCAATGTTCCGAAAAAGAAGACATAGACTGAATTAAATACAGAGGCCGGTACTTAACATGTTTTCTTTAAATTTGAAGCTTTCCTCTTACAAACCAACTCTTCCAAAGACGGTTTCTTCTGCCTGTTCCTTCCCTTTATTCATGAGCAAGACGAAAATCCTTTTCCTTCTGCTCTACTTTCAGTCTGGCTTGACTTGTTCATTACTGAAAGCTTTCTGCATCGATAATTTGTACTGTTGCTGTCATTCGGTTTTCATGCTTGTAACCTGCATTTTCTTTGCCTTGAATGCATCCCCTGCACTCGTCATTTTGTGACAGAGTTTCTTGTTAACCGGTGAATACCGAACATCACATCTACATAGGTATGTGATGGCAGACATCTTTGCGCGAAGGCTATATTTTGTATAATGATAAGCACTATAAATGTCCAAATTCAACCTGTTTCTTTTACTGTCAATGACTTTATGCATGACGCTAAAGGAAGACTCAACTTAAGGGCCATGAAACACACCCAGTCCTGCAGCTACAATCTTTGACAATGCTGAATATTTACCAGTAGCCATAACCGTTGACCATCATTGCACTGCATCAGAATCAACGGTGTAGTGAGGTAAGTCTGCATCGACTTGAAATGTAATCAACTCAAGGGAAAGATTTTTCTTTTCATCGTCACTTAATACATGTCCAAGTTCTAAGCTGATTAACAAGTTTCTTTATCCCACTTCCTGCACGCGAGTGACTTCTTACAAGCGGATCAAGACATGCTAGTGATTGCAAGACATCACTATCAAGAGGAAGCTTTTGTTGCATATATGCACCACATACGACATAGCTGTCAGCAACTCGTGCCCGAAACTATTCCACAATCTTATCATCCTTGACTTCCCAAGATATACTTTGCTTGTATCGTCAGGATCTAACACAAGGGATTTCAGATGTGCAGGGCTCTGATTAATAATATACTCTGGGTTGACAAACAATGCCAAAAATTGTGTAAAAACAGCCAATTGTTTGTCATGAAGCTGGTACACAAGTGTGTTTGCTCCTTGGAAGAAACACACATAGCTTTTTTAGAATGGCTAAGGTAGCGATATAAAAGTTCAAAGTAAGGCATGTTTGCTTATGCTGATACAAAAGCTTTACAACAATTGGCTGCTTCCTGTTCTTCCCATCCTCTGTCATTTTCTTTTTGGCTAGATTTTCATTAATTTCATGGATCCTACTCTTTGACGCTTTACTGCAACCACAAATAATTTCCTGTAGCCGATTCTTGTATGATTTCTGGGTTTAGAAATGCATAATATAACACAACATATGCATCTAACAGATGTTTTGTACCAAGTGCAACATCATAAACAGACAACCAACGATGAGACACATAGTTTGCTGGAACACTGAATTTCACAGTAAAAAACTCACAGATCTCGGAAAGGTACTCCTTCACGTCAGATGACCACTTATTATCATTAAAAAGATCTGTGAATAGTCCCTCTAAATAACTAGTAAATGGTGCACAAAACTGCTTTGCACAATTATGGATAGAATGGCATGAGTCGTCATCAATATCTAAAAGGTTAGGTGCCTTGAGCTGCCGAACACACTTTTCTAATCCCGTGCATGACATCGCAATCATGAATCCATTAACATTGACACAAGGTTTTCCCATGGAATGCTATGTTCATCAAACAATTTGACCAATGCATTGTAGATTGAGATTGTGTCGACTTTGGTAAGCTCCAGAGACGAAAGGTACTCCACCACAACCATTTGCGCTTTTGGTTTAAAGTAGCTTACGAGTATGGCTGCAAACAAAAACAAATATTTTTAGTCTGTTGCTGAAATTGGTTGCAAGCTGGTAATGATGTTGCTGTTGCTGCCATAGACAGCCTAAAGAAAACCTATCCCGAAATGCTTAAAATTATTCAACTGTGCTGAGTAACAGTAATATTCAGTAGACCCCCCCGACCCCACCCCCCCCCCCCCCCCCCCCCTGCTAGTGCTCTAAAATTGAGATAAACGGTCATCTGTACCCTGTACACCCATATCGCTGAACAGGTACTACTTTGAACATGACAGGTAAAACAAAAAAATTCTGCCCGTCACTCAGTATAGTTGAACAATTTGATGTAAAAGCAACCATATAGCTAAGCTGCTGAGTGCTGACTATTTTGAGATAAGCTTCACTGGAAGTTGTTCCTGCATTAAGGAGCAACAGCTTCCAGTCAAATTAGTTTCAAAATATTGAACATAAATATTACTTATTACATACTAAGAATGTGTTGTATTAACATGTAAATGACATCACACACTAGACTTGAGGAGGGAATAGTGGCACCAACATCAACATTTGCAGACCAAGATGATTAATTTAGAAGATTTACCACTGGAATGACTGGCTCAGTTATCGAGCCAGTCATTCTGGTGGTAAGTCTTCAAAAATAGGCCTCACGACTGGCAAATGGACATTTTCCATAACCACTACAGCAGCTGTTTTTGGGCAGAGTACTAAAGGGTAGAAAGGCAAATAATTGTGATACAGATAAAGGCCCGTGCTGAGAAGTGAATGATATAGAATCTATATACCATACTCTATGAATACAATATAACATTGGAGAAGAGATTAATACCGTTGTATGGCAAAATCTTTCAAAAATTAACACCAGTTACATGTATCATATGAATGGTAATTAAATTTAAGAATCTAGTCTCATTGCTCTATGAGTTCAAGCATTACATATATATTAGTAACTAATCAAAACTCGTCTTACATCGCGGGTTTGGCCGACTGCGTTCGACTACGCAGAAAAGTGCTATTAGTTTAGGATGTCGTTATAAATCTCTACATGCTGGTGGTATTCGGATTTACTACAGATGTTTCAGACATACACGAACAAAGCCAGCTCACGCTTAAGAAGATATTTTAGAAGTAGTCATCGCGAATTGAACACTGACATATTCGAGCGTGCGCAAATTTAAGGGAATACCCCGCCGGAGGATATCATTTTCGTCGACACATATCTGTAACGATGTTGCTCTCGCGATGTATACGCATAGGTACACACACACACACACCCTCCCCCCCCCCCCAATTTTCTCACCAGATTCACGTGGGTCACCAAATTATTTTCAAAACCGCGGGAAATTCTTATGCCTGAGTAAACAGTGTTTCAGTTAACAGACACGCATAGTGCAGCAGACAGAGTTTTGATAAGCGAGACACAGTAGCAGTCATAACAACAGCAGGGAGGACCAGAAGTCGTTCCACCGTCTTCTCACTGCATTATTTATAACGTGGAAAGTCACGACTCTGGATCTGTATACTTGTCCTGAAGGTTTAGGATGCAAGTCGGATGCCTGACACTGTGTTTGTGTCCCCTATTTATAGGCCTTTGGTCCAGCTTTGGGTCTCACTCACTGCACATGCTCAGTGATTGTTCTTCCTTTGGATCCCATTTCGCACTATTATCGTATATGATTCTGGACGACCAGAATGATTTGTAGGGATTACCAATCTGGATGATTGATGCCAATAGGATCCATGGTATGTCGTAGGTGGAGCCAATAAGATTCATAGACCTTGCCTTTTGTACATGTACATAAATATTGGCATCCTCTCTCTCTCTCCACCATTCCATTTGCAGTGCATGCATGTGTGTTGTAGATTCATTTTCCGTAGTCTTACACATAGCAGGTTAGGCACATCAGTTCTCCACCGAGAAACAACAGAGACTAGTCACCAATGGATGCAAAAGCAGTGACTAACCACTTTAACGTGAGTGAAAGTGTTAGTGTGATTCCCTACATCCTAGGAGGAGTTAGTGACAAGCTTTAAGCAGCGTCTACTGACATTATCCAAAAGACACCATGTCTTGTCGGCTTCAAGGTTACCCATGTGTCATTGAATAATGGCCATTCTACGGACTAGGGAAAGTCTACTGTTACAGCTGTCTACTAACTACTAACGCTACTGTTAGCCTGTGTAGAATTAGAATCGCTAAGGCATGAACCATCATCTCAAATGTTGGTCTGGACGTTAAGAAAACTGTCCCCTCTTGCCACCACTCATCCCATCTCCACCTCATTACTTGCAGGATACTGCAACGTCTGCGCCACCCCACCAAGTCTGACTGCGAGGCAGACGTAGTTACACTTAAGCATGGCAGAAGAGGGAAGCAATATGACGACTGGAAAAGAGGAAACTAGAAAATGTGTCTCTGAGAGATGTTCGAGTCCACGTAAAATTGTATTAGAAGTACAGCCAGAAAGCCTACCAACCACCAGGTCTGGCAATGATGTGACCGCGCAGGGTGGTGCCCCATATACCACCAGGTCCGGCAACGATGTGACAGCATCCTATATACCACCAACCACCTGGTCTGGCACCGATGTGACTGCGCAGGGCAGCGTCCCATATACCACTAACCACCTGGTCTGGCAACGATGTGACTGCGCAAGGCAGCGTCCCATATACCACCAACCACCTGGTCTGGCAACGATGTGACTGCGCAAGGCAGCGTCCCATATACCACCAACCACCTGGTCTGGCAACGATCCCGCCACCCGTCACACAAGTTTTAATATCAACCAGATGTGAAATTGTACTCAAGTCTTATACAGATATGTCACTGATGTAGTAAAAACACCTTTAGCATATGAATGTGTAACCCCATTATCCTATGCTAACTGTTTTAAAAATTGTCACAAGATGTGGACAATGAATGCATGAGTTTCAATTACATGTATTTTAACCCTTACTACTCTGATGTCAATATTTATATCTTTTACTGTGTCAATAGCAAAGAAACTGGTATACATTTTTCAAAAAATTTTACGACGCTGCCACATATAGTGGGTGATATGCACGAAAATGACGGCAACAGCTTCCAACAAATTTGTTGAAAATGAACACCAGTCCATCTTTTAATTTGAATTGAGTTTTAAAATTTGACTATGACTGTATCCTGTGTGTCGACAAGCCCTTTGTTTTCCTGCATACATCACACACGTGTTGGTAAACTCACTGGGTGATGGAGAACAGTATTACTTTACCATTGGGCTCAGATACAACACATTTAAAACAATTTATATACGAATAACCCTGTTCATAATACCATCATTGATCATTATTGAAGTCATAAATCATTGGAAAGCCAAGTCAATATTCTATATATTTCTGTATTACCGGTAGCTTTTATATTTTTGTAAAACTTTATCCAGTTAATTGTAATTTTAAGATATAACCCCCCTATTGATTTGTCCAATTGATTTAATGAATATAGGTATAATGGTGTATTTTGTACATGCAAATAACTGAAAATTTTAGGAAAATATAAAGGATAATACATTAATGTTTAGGCAATTGAATGCGCTTTCCAATGATGTATGGCTTCAATAATATTGTGATTTTAGTTTATCATAGGAACCAGGGTTGGTAAGTTTTGGACACTAGTGGTTTAAACCATGGTTTAAACCAGGTTTAAACCGTCCGCTCAAAATCGGTTTTGGACACCTGAAGTGTCCAAAACTGTCCAAAACCTAAAATCCTGGTCAAAAATATTTCTCCATAAGCTTAAATTATATTTTAAGTTGATTAAAACCCGTTACTACCAGTCAAATTAGTTTCAAAAATATTCAGCAGGGTGTTTTCCTTATAATTGAGACTAGACTGTGATTCAGGGATTAAAACCTGGAAGACATACAACTGAATCTACTGATAGTGCATGTATTTGTCTAAACATTAAGTGCCTGTCTACCTGCTTTGAAATTGCCAACACATATATACACTGATCATAAGATCACAGCTCATATGTATGTAAGTGACAGTAAGTCTGTTAAGATGTTTTTACTACTATTAGCTGACTTAGCCCTGCTAGTTAAGTTTTCTCATTGCTTTTTGATAGCTATCATGGCTATGTTTATACTACAATATTCCTCTGATACATGTTTACACAACTAGCATACAGTGACTAACCTCTAGTCTGACAATTAATACAATTATCAGCTTATTTCATCACTATATAATTCTACTCCACTTTCTATTAGAAATCAGTTATCAAGTAAATCTTCTTAATTAAGTTCATCTGTTTAGTTCCTGTCTGGATGTTCTCTCAGTATAATATTAACTTTTGATGTTATTTGAAATATTTGATCAAAGATGTGTTTTAAGGGTGGTAGGCCTAAGGATCCAATTTGGAAGCATTTCTTAAAAGTTCAGAGTAATGGAAAATCATTTGCTAAGTGTAGAGAATGTGATTACAAACTTGTAAATAAAGTAGCAAGAATGAAAGCCCACTATCAGAAGCATGAGACACCGACTCCAGAACCCATCATCAGTGAAGAGGTAACTTCTATATCACTTAACATATATACAAGATTTGTTTGAAAACAATTTTACTGAAAGTAATTGCTATCTTAGAGCATGTAACTGCAGTAAAATCCTTTAATAAGATAGCAACTACTTTCAGTCAGATTGCATAATAGGAAAACTGTTGAATATTTAGAAAATAACTTGACTAGAAGCTGTTGCTGCCCCAGGCAGCAACAGCTTCCAGGCAAATTACTGTCTAAATATTCAACAGAAAATCTGTTAACTTGTAAGGAATTTGCCATTTCTGGTCATTCATTATTATTGAGAGTTAACTACAGGCTGTAATTATTCAACTATGATGTCTATGCCTTTGAGTGTGGAAGATGGCTGGAGGTATTAACAATAGGCTCTGTGTGGGGAATCAGATCTAAGTTCAGATAACCTGCATGACCAGCAGTCACTTCAGTAGATGTTATTTTGTAACACCTACAAGTGAATGAGCCTTTAATTGCTATTATAGTTAACTAATCCAAGTACAGCTAACCGTTTCACCGCTGAAATTACTCTACGCTACATGTAAATGGACTGAACCATAAATATGTTGAATATTTTGAAAATAAGTTAACCTGAAGGTGTTGCTGCCTAAGGCAGCAACAGCTTCCAGTCAAATTATTTTCAAAATATTCAACAGAATATCTTTGTGTACTTTTTTGGACAAATATAGTAGTTATAGTCACTGTTTAAACTGAGGGAAGGGTAGTTTAACCCTTTCATCCATTAATCCCATTATTTTCCTTTCAAATCAAACATGCAAGAAATATGTTGAATATTTGGAAAATAATTTGACTGTAAGCTCTTGCTGCCTTTGGCAACAACAGCTTCCACTCAAATTAATTTCAAAATATTCAACAGAATATTTCTTTTCACACTTTTATAGGATAAATAGTAATTATAGGATATAAAAATAAACACACATGCGCAGTGAATTTGACTTTGCTTTATAATATATACATGTACATGTATTTCTTATTTCAGAAACGAGTTGCGGCAGCACCCACAAAGCGTGCCAGAGAAGATTCGCCATTGTCGCCACCAATAAAGCGTCAAGCAGTTTCAGTTCAACCAGACCTTAGTCGTCACTGCATCTTCACCAGCTCTTCGATGAAATCGGCAATCGACATAGAAATTGCAAGGCTGTTTTATGCATGCAACCTCCCATTTTCACTTGTTGAGCATCCTCAGTTTATAAAGGTTGTTCAATTACTACGCCCTGGATATAAACCACCTTCCCATAAGCAAATCGGTGGCACACTGTTGGATACAGTCCACGATCAGGTGACAGAAGATATGAGGGCGATTTTGAATGGCAAGACTGCAACCTTAGTAGAGGATGGTTGGAGCTATGTGCACAATGAGCCAATTATAGCATCGTGTTTGCAAGTTGAAGGAAAGAGTTTCTTTCTACATAGTTATGACACTGGTTCGATGAAAACTGTAAGGTTAAATGCCAGGAGACAATTAAGCATGCTAAGCAGAAATATAACTGCACAGTCAGGACGATAGTTACAGATAATGCGAAAAACATGGAAAAGATGCGTGACAATTTAAAGGCAGAGGATAATGATTTAGTTGTATATGGCTGTTCAGCACACTGGTTGAACTTGTTAGGACAAGATATAACACCAGATTCACTAATTAAACATATAGTTGAAATTCAGAAATATTTTAGGAATCACCACAAACCATTATCCTGGCTCTCCGATTGCCCTGGCAGTATGAAGCCACAGCTTCCTTGTGACACAAGGTGGAAGAGTCAACTAATGTGTATAGACTCTTTCATTCATAACAGACCACACTTCATGAAAATTGTCCAGGACCACGAGGGAGAGTTAGAGTGCTATTATTAGAAAGATAATGGATTATAACCTATTTAAGAATGCCAGAGACTTAGCAGAGCAGCTAAGACCTATTTCCCATGCGATTGATATTTGTCAGGGTGACTCGGCAACACTGGCTGATGCATGTAATGTTTGGATTAACCTTAAGAACAACACTTTGCTTGAACCACATAAAAAGCATGTATCTGCTCGTTTTCACAAAGCAGTCTTGCCAGAGCACCTTGTGGCATACACACTACACCCAAAGTACCAAAGAGAGCTGCTCACACCAGATCAGCTTGAAATCGTAAACAAATGGGTTATAAGTAAAGATCCAAATTTCATAGCGACATTAATCTCTTACCAAGCCAAGAGCATGCCATTTCCTGTATCTTATTTCTCTGATGCTGCTGTCCAGGTACCTCCACTGACATGGTGGAAAGGTCTGAAACCTCTAGGTGTCTGCAGATTTTTATAGACATGGCCCTTCAATTGATGGATGCGCCAGCCTCATCAGTATCCATTGAAAGAATCTATAGCAATTTCATTTAAATACATACAAATATCCGGAACAGACTAGGAGTAGAGAAAGCATCAAAGCTTGTCTTTTGTTATAGGATGCTGAGAGGACTGTCTGATTTAGATTACTGTAGGTTAAATGAGCATAAGCAACATGTCATACCTCTTACACATTTCATAAAACTGAATTTTCATGCCTGTAATCTTAATCTGTTAACATGCATAATATTTGTACAATGTAATACAATTTGTATGTTATTATGGTGTTTTGTTTCTTTTATTGCATTATTACTAAGACTAGTAAGTAAGCATGAATAAGCATAGTACAAATATGCTGAAATTAGTTTTGGACAGTTTAGGACAGTTTTGGACTGGTTTAAACCCTTTAAGACAGGTTTTAGACAGGTTTTGGACAAGGTCTGTTCAAAATTAGTTTTGGACAGTCCAAAACCCAACCCTGATAGGAACAGATTAAATTGCGGTATATTTTAGTGTAATCGTAACTCAATGCGGGTCAGCTGCTTGTTGTTGGCATTACCAGCCAGCTTTGGAGCTGTGAGCATTGATTTAGGGGAATCCCACTATAATGGCGTTATGTGGGAAAGGTGTATTCATAGACATTTATGACAGACTTTTTGACTAAATAAGACTTACATAATTTTGATTGTGACATCAGATAACAGATGTATCACTTCTGACCGGTTGTAAGCCACTAATATAGCACGCAATAATTAGACGCAGTCATCCGCAGACATGAGATTTTTCATGCGAATGGCTCAGGGACAAATATTCACTGTGAATGGTGATTATAATTGCGATTATAATGCAAGTGTGTGGCAAGCATTAAGAATTTCCTAACTAAATCTTAAAATGAAAATACTAGCTGCATCGCATATATTATGAACTAAGTCAATTATACCTGAAAATTTAGTATTTTAATTTCAAAACAGACATATATCTACACAGTAATTTGAAACAAATTTAGTTGGAGGCCGTTGCTGCCTTAGGCAGCAATGGCTTGCAGTTAAATTAGTTTCAATATATTACTATAAAAGTAATTATAGTTAGCTAATTCAACCTGTTTGTTTTGGGTCAAGTCCCTGTAGATTTGGTGGCATATGTTTCAGAACTAATGACTTGAAATGCGTGTCTCGACTCTCTAAGTACCTAGAAAAATTAAACAAAATATTTTTAAACATTAACTGTCTGCCTGATGAATTTCTGCAGACTACATTTTCCATTGGGTTTAACTCTGGATATGTTGATTATTTCGAAAACAATTTGACTGAAATTTGTTGGTGGCTTGTTTTCAAAATATTCAGCAACAATCTGCCATCTAAGAGAAATAGATTGATGTATAAAGTAAGTGTCTAAGCCTAATAGTCACGAAGAAAATTAATTTTCTAGACAAGAAGTAGCAAACGTTCCAAGTATTGTGCACCCAATACAATTTTTGTATACAAGATGGAAAGACATGACCATAAGTTTGGTTAAAATCTGTAGCAAATGAGAAACAGTCAATGAAAAACAGCCAAACACAGAGGGACTCAAGAAAAACTGAGACCATTATGTCCAATCAGCATAAATGACAGCTGAATCATGTCCTATGACAGATTGTCCAGTTTGTTGCCACATAAGGATGATATCATTTTAACCATTTAATGGTCAAGAGATTCGAAATTTTTGCTTAGTTAATTCATTTACAGGCCAAGAGAATATACTTTTTTTTAATTTACCACAGTAATGACTAGCTCGGTAACTGTAACCGAGCCAGTCAATACTGTGGTAAATTTAAGCAAGTAATGTGGTTGCAATGCACCCATGAAGCTTGACTTTATGATTTTGCAATGAACTAGGAACCTTGACTTCAAACATAAAATAAATATAGAAGGCTTATCAATACTCTTATCAATAAGAGACCCAAGGGCCTGTAATTCTCACCTGGACCATTTGCATTTGAACCATTTGCATTTAAATACCGGTAAATACAACGGGATAATTTTCAAAAAATCATCAGATGGACACCAAAGAAGCTGACCAATCAAAATTCTTGTTTGATATGTTGAAGCATGCCATGATAAGTTTCCTTGAAATCGGGCGACTAATTAAGGAGTAGTGTTCTCAATGGTTCTGGAAAGTTAAAGGAAAATCCAAATGGCCACCCAAAAAATTAGGTTGAAATCTGCCAAGCGGTTAATGAGGCTAGAGTTTTTAAACAAAAGTTGATGGAGGTATGACAAACGACAGACGGTCGACATGTGTATGATCAGTGACCATGACATTTGGCCTTTTGATCCCAACATCATTGTGTGATGCCGTGTCATTATAAGGAGACATGTGCCCAAGTTTGGGTCAAGTATGATTAACCAAATATGAGATATAATCAGAAAAGTTGAGCTAAATGGAAAATGTTAAAATTTAAAAGGTTTTTACCAAGGTTACAGTGACCTTGACCTTTTGACCCCAACAATATTGTGTGATGTCGTGTCATTATAAGGTGTGTATCCAAGTTTGTGTTCAGAATAATTAAACAAACATGATATAAACAGAAAGATTGAGCTAAACGGAAAATGTTAAAGTTGAAAAAATAGGATTTTTAGCAAGGTCACAGTAGGCTTGCACGATTTTTCGATTTAATCATGAAGTTTGATTTATTTTTAAAATCACGATTTTTATGATGTAATTGAGGAAGAATCAGAACATTGTCAAAAATTTCAAATCTGAAGTCACATTTAGCAGTACACGAGTACAATTACAATCGATTCACGCCTGTGTTCATTGTGTTTATATCCCGCTGTGCAATGCACATGTTGAATAATTACTAATCACAACACAAAGCGCTAAGATAAACAAGCTAACAATAGTGAGGCAACACCTTTGTCATTGAGAAAACCAGCTAGGTACTAAGTAGAATCGCCATATAGTTTTCTTTCTTTCGCTGCAGACCCTGAGTCTGTTGTGAAATACCAAGTATACACTTAGTTGCAGTGTCAGGCAATAATCAGTGAACATAACTCTTTATAATTCTAGAGTTAGAAATTTCAGTTAATATCAAGGTCTGGCGGTGTAATAAATTTGTCCTTTTTTGATTCGGTTGTCATGTCTAATTAAAGAAAATAAAGCAACAGCAAACCAGATTGTTGTATTTTGGTGTGCGTTCTGTTGATTAGTCTTAAATGTAAATCATACATTCTGAAAGCAACTATAAGCTGCACTGTAGGACTAGTTTACGTCAGCACTCTCATAGCTACTCGAAGCTACCGTCCTATGTATGTGGATTGCGCAGTATCTCTCGGGGACTAATATTAGCGTCTTCGCGCTACTCGGGTAATGACCTAAACTTGTGCTACAAAGGGAGGTTATAAGCGGAAGCTGATACATCACGTGATTTATATTTTTCTCGACATTTTATGTCAAATTTTTATGAAATAAATGATGTTTATTAAACTATACGCAATAGTTAGGCGGTCCCAATTAATAATTTCACTCCCGCGATGATGGATATA
Source organism: Chaetoderma sp. LZ-2023a (assembly GCA_034401795.1). Classification (NCBI taxonomy): domain Eukaryota; kingdom Metazoa; phylum Mollusca; class Caudofoveata; order Chaetodermatida; family Chaetodermatidae; genus Chaetoderma; species Chaetoderma sp. LZ-2023a. The sequence goes on along the minus strand of CM067369.1, from coordinate 46,142,113 downwards.
AAGCATACATTAACCATAGACGTAGGATGGTAAGAATTTGTCGCATGAAATTGCATTCTACTTTTGTACTATTTTTTTAATGATTTATTTCAACTTTTTCTAGAAATTCCTTGTTCAAGTTTTCGTGACTTGTCACGTTACCCCGGTTTATACTTTTGGGAATTTGGACATACGATTTAATCGAAAATCACTATTTTTTTGGTGCAAAATCAATCGCCATGTTTCAAAGCAAAAATCGTGCACGCCTAGGTCACAGTGACCTTGACCTTTGACCTCCATTATGATTAACCAAACATTAGATATAAACAGGAAAGTTGAGCTAAAGGCAAATTGGATTTTGACGACGCCACCGCGAGCGCCGCCGCCAGACAACCTCTCAATATCGCAATAGCTTGTTTTACTTCGTAAAGTCGAGCCAAAAAATTGCATTCTCTTGGTGTGTAAATGACCTCCTGAAGACAAGTGAAGAGGATAGTTTTGACCGGCTTGACCATTAAAGGGTTAATCTTAAAGCAGTAACTTTCTCAATCGATAACTGACTTACTCTTTAGCAAATGTATATTCATCTGGTGTTAAATGTGGGCTGTCCTCCGCCGGCCGCCGAGACTCCTGATCCAGTATATGTGCTGTATATTTCTCAATCTACAAAACATCATGTCAGACAAGTATTACAGTTCTGTGCGTGTTTTCACAAAGGTGCATAAGTCATGCACTGTTGCAATGCAGAAAATAGACCAATGAGAATGGTGCATTTGAGACTTACACCTGTACTTAATACATTAACACTCCAGCTAGCCACAATGGCTCCTGCATTGATCTTCAGAAATATACATTTTCTATGACGAACAAAGTTGAGGAGTAAAGAGTTGATTAGGCCAAAATAAAAAAGTTTTGTTTCTTGTAAAGCTCCCGGGTGAAATTTTTCTTTTTTTTCACCCGGCCAAGAAATAAAAAAAATTTTTTAATACCCAGCATAAATGTTAAAACATGCAGACATTTGTAAAACTACAAATTACAAAGGTTTTAATACCATTTGTATGCAATGTGAATCCCTTTTGCTAATTGTGTCATGAAAAACATGACAAATTTCGCAATTACGACCACATTTAGTGGACATTTAAGTCAAATATCTGAAAAACAACTATTTATGACCTTTTTAAAATAAATTTATTGGGAAAAAAAATTTCCTCCTCCCTACTGAAGTCTTTTCCCCCACCCTGTTTGCAAGAAACAAAATCTTCTTTTTTATGGATGGCCTTACCATTTGAAAACTGGCCCCTTGTTTGTATTCTAACATGTCTAATGATTCATATGCATCTTTGGTTTGGGAGTTTATCCTGGATAAACCCACGCCTAACTAGCAAAGCTAGTGACACGACAAATCTAAACCTAATGATTAACTTTTTACTGATCAAGCAGTGAAAAAACAGCTCCTGCAGTGACTTTGAAATATGTCTATTTGAGAAGAGCAGACCGAGCTGACAATTTAACCAGTCATTTCATGTCTCAAATGAAATGGTCAGGGGAACAACTGGCTGATCAGCTTTGAACAAGCATGGATCTCTATGCTATAAGGATGTTTGTTTCCAAATATAATTTAAATCAACTTAATGCATCTCGACAAAAAACAGTTTACGTTTCCTATTGCTTTAGTATGGGAGTTGTTGGCAAGAAAAGAATCCAAGATGGCCACCAAACCGTTTATCTGACAGTTTCGAAAGTCGCAAATTTGAAATCAGCATATGCAAATACCTATACAAAACCAATTTTGGTTTCAAAATCAATCAAATAAAAAAAATTCCATTATGGCCACAAACACGCAACATTTTGATCGGTCCACATTTAAAAAAAATACATTTGTATATATCAGCTTGAACAAACTTTAATGGCCCTTAGTCCATAATCATAAATACAAAATTTGGCCCGATCCGTTAACTTAATCGGTTCTAAAGAAGTTGTTTTTGCAAAAACTACATCATCCAAGATGGCCATTGAAGCATTTGGCCAATCAAGTTCCTCGAACAATCTTGGTTCAGCTGTTGCCCTAGATGATGTTTCGTGAGAGGTGAATCGATCCCATGAGCGGTTTCAGAGATTTTAGACATTTCAAAAAATCGGTCAAAATCCAAGATGGCCACCCAAATTGGCCGATCAGCTTCCTTTGACCAAACTTGAATCACTATGCCATAAGATTGCTTCCTGCTAAATATAATTGAAATTGGCCGAGTGGTTAGAACGTGAGAAGATATTTTTAATTTCCTATTAATTTAGTATGGGAATTTATCCAAAAGTTTAGAAAGCAGCAAATTTTAAATCAACATCAGGGATGGGGTCAATTCCATTTTATCAATTCCACCTCAATTCATTTTATCAATTCCAATTCCGTTTCTACATCAATTCATTTTATCAACTCCAATTCCACCCAGAAAAGTTCAATTCCAATTCCAATGCCATTTGATCAATTCCAATTCCATACCAATATTTACCTGAGATCCACATTGTTATATTTTAACCATTTAATGCCCAAGATTGCCCAAGAAAAACCAGATTTATCATGAGCAAATGTCCATTTGCAGGATAAGTGGACTATTTTTTTTTAATTTAACAATGCAATGACTGGGGGGGGGGGGGGGGGGGTGCGTACGGTCTTATGACCTGATGCACCCAAGGGGGGGCTTTAGGTCAGAGACCTCCCGGCCCCTTTGGGGGGAGTGGGGAGGTTGGGGTGTGGGGGTCTTTTGGGTCCTGGGACCCATTTGGTCTTCTGGCCATCATCCGAGCAGGCACCAGCGCGCACTTGTTTGATTTTGATTGGTTAGGTAGCCCGTATGGTGACTGTGTCCGTCCGAGGACGAACTCGGTCAGTCATCCGGGTTACATCCCTCCATAGTCCCCTCGAAAATTCCGAAAGATTCTAATTCTAGCAATTTGGTTTTGGTTTTGTAATCCGTATGTTGCGTGGTTCCATCCGAGGAGGGATCCATTCAGCATCCGGTTTACTTTGACTATGCCGAAATTTCTTGCCTACCTAACCCTAGCTCACGTTCACACAGTGATGGGCACTGTGTGACGGGACCTCAGTTTAAAGTCCCATCCGAGAAGACTGATAACACCTCTAGTCCAGGTGTCTGTGTTTTAAATGATGAGACATTTCACAGAGGGGGTTGTTCAATGGTTCCTTTGTTGTGTAGGAGGGTATAATTACAGGGCAATTATCTTGTAATGTACTGCTTTCTTCACCCATTTCATTCCATGCAGATGATAGTTATTACTTTACTGAACACTATTGCTAACATCTTGATGAATAATTTTAACACAATTCGGTTATCTTGGTTCTAGCTTATATATTTGAAATCATTTTAACTAATTTGTATGATTTTAAAGATGACATGATTTCATAGAGATGAAAACCCATTTCCAGGGAATGCAGATTGAAATAATTTCAAGATCAACAGCTTTGATTAAATAATGGAGGTACAAAGCTCACATAGGATAAAAGGCTTAATTGGTCACTGGTCAGGGAGAATAGAGTTAATTCAATAAAATATTCAAGTTCATAGC
>CM067369.1:46123052-46138052 GCA_034401795.1 Chaetoderma sp. LZ-2023a | reverse complement strand
CGGATGACCGACCGATTGCATGAGTGAGAGATCAGATGACCGACCGACTGCATGAGTGACAGATCGGATGACCAACTGACTGCATGAGTGACCGATCGGATGCCCGACTGCATGAGTGGACTGACAGGATGCATGAGTAACAGATCGGATGACTGCATGAGTGTGAGATAGGCTGACATACCGAAAGACTGACTGCATGAGTGACAGATCGGATGACCAATTGTATGAGCAACGGACTGACAGACGGCATGAGTGACAGCTCGGATAGCTGTATGAGTGACAGACTGACAGACTGACAGACAGGTCGCCCGACAAACAGACTGACCAACTGTATGAGTGACAGATCGGATGACCAACTGATTGCATGGGTGACAGATCAGATGACTGACTGACTGCATCAGATGACTGACTGACTGACTGCATGAGTGACAGATCAGATTACCGCCTGCATGAGTGATGGACTGCATGAGTGACAGATCGGTTGAATAACTGACTGATGGACATGATGACTGGCTGGCCAACAATATGAGTGACAGATCGGATGACTGACTACCTGCATGAGTGAGAGATCGCATGACCGACTGCATGTGTGATGGACTGATGTGATGCATGAGTGACAGAGTGGATGACTGCATGAGTGACGGACTGACAGACAGTTCAGCCGGTCGAACGACCGACATAATGAGTGACAGATCGGATAACCAACTGCATGAGTGACAGGCTGACAGACTGCATGAGTGACATATCGGACGACTGCATGAGTGAGGGATCGGATGACTGTATGGGTGACAGACTGACAGGCTGTATGAGTGACAGATTGGATGACGGTATGAGTGACAGCCTGACTGCCCGCACCAGTAATAGATTGATGATCTGTATGTGTGACATATCGGATGACTGCATGAGTGACAGATAGGATGACTGCATGAGCGACAGACTGGCGGACTGCATGAGTGACAGATCGGATGACTGCATACGTGACAGATGGGATGATTGCAAGTGACAAATTGGATGACTACAGGAGTGACGGACTAATGTAATGCATGAGTGACAGATTGGAGAACTGCATGAGATGCTGACAGACCAGATCGCAGATCGGATGACAGTTCGGGTGACTGCGTGACAGATCGGATGACTACATGAGTGACAGATCAGATAACTATAAGTGACAGACTAACAGACTGCATGAGTGACAGATCGGATGACCGCATGATGAATAGATAGGATGGCTACATGTGTGACAGTCTGATGGACTGCATGATTGACAGATCGGATGACTGCATGAGTGTCAGACTGACGGAATGCATGAGTGACATATCGGATGACTGCATACGTGACAGATGGGATGACTGCAAGTGACAAATTGGATGACTACAGGAGTGGCAGACTAACGTAATGCATGAGTGACCGATCGGAGATGCTGACAGACCAAACCACCGACCCACAGATTGACAACCCACTGAGCAACCGACCGACTGACCGCATGGGTGGCAGATTGGATGGCTGCATGACTGATGGATGGACGGACTGCATGAGTGACAGCTCAGATGACTGCATGAGTGATGGACTGACGGACAGACTGACAAACGAAACCACCCACCCACCGACTGACTAACCCACTGACTGATCGACTGCCTGTGTGACAGATCGGATGACTGCATGAGTGACAGATCGGATGACTGCGTGAGGGACAGACTGACGGACAAACCACCCACTCACCGCCTGACCAACCCACTGACTGACCAACCGATTGACTGCATGAGTGACAGATCGGATGACTGTGTAAGTGACACATCGGATGACAGCAGGAGTGACACATAGAATGCCTGCATGAGTGACAGATCAGATGATTGCATGAGTGACAGATCGGATGACTGCATGAGTGACAGATCGGATGACTGCATGAGTGACAGGTCAGATGACTGCATAAGTGACAGACTAACGGACTGCGTGAGTGACAGATCGGATGACTGCATGAAGAATAGACTGAGTCTAGACAGCAAACTACCCACCCACGGACTGACCAACCCACTGAGCAACCTACCGACCAAATGAGTGACAGATCGGATGACTGCTTAACTGATGGACTGCATGAGTGACAGATCGGAAGACTGACTGACTGACAGGCTAACAGACCAATCCACCCACCCACAGACTGATCAACCTACTGTTCGACCGACTAAATGAAAAACCGACCGACTGCCCGTCCAACCAACTACATGGGTGACCGACTGCATGGGTGACAGATTGGGTGATTGCATGAGTGACATATCGGATAATTGCATGAGTGACTGATAGGATGGCTGCATGAATGACATATCAGATGACTGCAAGAGTGACAGATCAGATGGTTGCATGAGTGACAGATCAGATGTATGCATGAGTGACAGATCAGATGACTGCATGAGTGAGTGAATGGATGACTGTGTGACAGATTGGATGCCTGCATGAGTGCCAGATCAGATGACTGCATGTGTGGCAGATCAGGTGACTGTCTGAGTGACAGACTAATGGACTGCATAAGTGACAGATCGGATGACTGTATGAGGAATATAGACTGACAGTCGAGACTGCATGGGTGACAGATCGGATGACCGCATCAGTAACAGACTAGCAGACTGCATGAGCAACGGACGGACAGACAGGCTGACATACTGAACCACCCACCCAGCGATTGACCAACCCACTGACCGACCAACCAACTGTGTGGATGACTGACTTAGCAACGAATGAAGCTGTGACACTCATGTATGCGTTTCCTACACGCAAAACGTGAATAGACGACCTATATCCTATATTTTCTTATGCCAGTGCATAGAGTAGGACTATGGAACTGGAGTAGGTGTGTACAATATCACGTAAAATCGCTGAAATCACCTGGACTTTAAAATAAACCGCCAGCGTATTACAATTGTACCATAATAACAACGGCTTAATGTGGCGAATTGGCACTGGGGCGAACGACCCTTGACGGGATGGTTTTCCGTTTCAATCGCATAAATATTGTTGAATTTTCTTATTCTAGCGCACAAATATCTTCATATGATTCAATATCAAGCTGCCACTAAGAAGTTGATACACGAGAACGCGCTAAATCACGCTAGTAGAAGAAAAATATGTAGTGTAACATTCACAAACTCCCTTTGCGACTGAGGAAGCCCTTCTTCTTATTGAATGGCTGTTCCACCATTTCACGAGGCAGAACCTACACATTTTAAATAAAACTCATCCACGTTGCATAGTTTTTATGCACAATTCAATTTCAATGGTAGGTCACTCAACCTGGAAAATCATCTCATATTCCATAGGTGCATAAGAATACGCTAAATACACCAGGAATAATGTAAGTTTGCTATTATTTTTCATTTAAGACCACTTGGTGTGACATAGTACCTTTAAGGCATGATATTGATATATTAATGCATGATATATAATCAATATTTTAATGCACGATATATATCGATGTATTAATACATGACATATCTAGGCCTGTTCAGTTAATCAATATTTCATCGATAGTCGATTGTTTTTCCTGGCGATTATATAATCGAGTGCAAAATGAAATAATCAAAAAATCTATAAAATCGATTTAATCGAGCAAAAATCGATCATTTATTTTAATTAGGTATAATTTAATGTTTAGTTTTGTAACACAGCTAATGCATCGGTGGTTTGACTGCTCTAGCAAGGTAGTTGTATAAACATTTATTCTTGACATTCAAGCCCGCACCTCTCCAGTCATAACCCATGCACGCGAATGTTTATATAAGTAACAGCTTAATGCGGCCATGACATGAAGCATATGTTTGCTACTGTTTAATATCCCGCTTTGAAGGCTATATCCTGAAGTGTTGCTGGTCATTTTGCGAAAAAATGTAAAAGAATGAATTACTGTTTTTCATAGTAAATTCACAAAATTTTGATGGAAATTTTCACAAATTCTGACAATTGTTTTGGAACTAATTTGATTTAAGACTGTTGCTGCCTAAGGCAACAACAACTTGTAGTCAAATGATTTTCGAAATATTCAACTTTTTTAATGCTGTAAAGTAGACAAACATCGTAAATAGGCACTATGGGCGAAATCTATCTCATAATAAAAATAAAAACAGTATGGCCATTTCGCGAAAAAATGCATAAAATTTACTTCATAGTAAACTTACAAATTTTCTATCCAAATTTTCATAAATTCTTCCATTGTTTAGCCGCAATCAAATGATTTTCAAAATATTCAAATTTTCCAATGCTTGAAAATAGGCAAAGATCATAGATAGGCGCTACGGGCGAGCTCCATATAATTAAAAGTTAATCTCTGTAATGTTAAAATTAAATTGGCACCTTTTTACTGGCTAGAAAATCCGGACATACGTGCCGGTTTCTTAAAACCATTATCCAATGGGAACGAGTGAACAATGGATTCCAGATTGACTCCATTACACTGGGCGGGGCTGTTCCTCGTGTTCAGCCAACCAGAGGACTCCTATTGAGTGTCTTACGGTCATTTCATAGGCCGACTTGGTCGAGGTAATATAAACCTAACTAGGAACCAATTTATGAAATTGCGTATTCTGTTATTTTATTTTTTTAATTCAGGCGTTTTTAGCAATTTATTCATTCATTTATTATTTTTTATTTTTTTATTTATTATTATTATTATTAATTTTAAGAAAGCTATGCTCTCTCTCCCTCCTCCACCCTCCCTCCCTCATTACGTAGTTGCTACTTCGTTTCAAGATTAAATAATCGATTATCCGATTAAATCGATTCTTTTCCAGACATCATAATCAATTATTTATTTCCATAATCGAACAGCCCTCGATATATCATTATCTTAATGTACCATATTTTAATAGGGCTGTAACGATTCACTGATATATCGGTGAATTGCGATACGCATGCTCATGATACACATATCGTATCGTGACCTGTCGTATTGATACACACGCGATACAGGAAAATATATGCCTATGGCATCCTTCATGAGTTAACATTGTCAGGTAAGCCATAGTTAAAGTTATGCACAAGTGCACCATTTTCACTAAATTTCATCTGAATATGTTAATTTTTGGTTTATCTGTACTGACAGATGGAGAGTGGCATAAAATGGACATATTCAGATCAAACTTAGTGAAAAAATAATGTATCGTATCGTGTATCACATCGTTACCAGTGTATCGTGGCAAAACGTATCATTACAGCCCTATATTTTAATGCGTGATATATCTGGATATTGTTTAAGGCGATATGCTACAAACACTAATATATATATATATATATATATATATATATATATATATATATATATATATATATTAACACCCATATTAAACCAAAACTGCTTCTACAGTAATCTTGAGAAATGTCCATGTGCAGAGCAAGAGAAGACTATTTTAGAAAATTTACTACTGGCAAAAATAGTATTCGCTTGGTCTGCGAATGGACAGCTTCTATGAGAAAATTAAAATTTTCCCAAGAAAGATGTAAAGGTTAAAGGGTATTTAACGTTAGACATTACTTTCTATAAGCCATTCATTGAAGCCATGTTTCTACATTGTGAAAATAAGAGATCATTGAGTTATATATTAATCACATCCTTACCACGGATAGTTGCTCAACGGTGACGATAGCTGAATCATACAGTGATTTGAGCCACTTGCATATTTTATCCGCTGTGCGCTCACTACAGTCCTCGAGCACCAACACCACAGACTAAATATAAACATAGAAAACAAAACACTCACTCTCTGAAGACTACATGTTTTTGCTAATTTCATTTAATTTCAGATTTTCTCAATTTTTTCATGGATCACGCCCAGGGTTGGGGAATCCTAGTGTATGGGAACACCCTTTCCTGTGTTAAGATTTGAGTCAAATCAAATCAGTAGTTGCCGAGATATCCACAGATCCCGAATATATTGAATATTTTGAAAATAATTTTGACCGGGAGCTGTTTATGGCCAGTCAAATTGGTTTCAACATATTCAACAGAGTACCTGATTACTTATGTTGTTTACTATATGTAGAGGGGTTATGAACCAGCATGATTAATGCCTTGATCAGATCCATGCTATGTACATGTAGCGTGATGGATCCAGTAACACTCACGATCTTTACGGAGGATTGTATTTTCCTGCAGGTAGGCTTCCACGATATTGTCCTAGGAGGTATCGCGATATATCGTGGTGAGAAAATCACGATATTCGATATATTGTATAGCCTATTTTATGGGGTGAATTGGTCTTCGGTTGAGTTGGACTGCACGGTTTGACTTATGTAGACATATCGGCTTCGCTATGAGTTTTCATATCAGTTTTAACCGAATATGACTTATAACTGGTAAATTTCAACAAAAACATTAAATGCAGTCACCAAGATGCTTAAAGAACGATCGCTAATTACCAAATGTGGTTGAAATCTGTTAAGAAACTAAGGAGGAGATACGTTTTGACACTTTTCGGTAAATTTTAAACAAAATCTAAGTTTTTTACCACAAAATTTTAAATATAAAAAATCTGAAGAGATTTTTTTAGCCTACCTTCATATGATCGTTCTAGCCAAATGTGGTTGAAATCTGTCAAGAAACTATGGATGAGTAGCGTTTTACAGCAATTTGACAATTTCCGGCAAATTTTAAATAGAATCCAAAATTTTTCCACAAAAAATTGAAATATAAAAAATCTGAATAGAGGTTCTAGAGCCTACTTCCGTATGATTGTTCTAGCCAGATTTGATTGAAATCTGCAAAGAAACTAAGGAGGAGATGCATTTTGACACTTTCCGGTAAATTTGCAACAAAATCTAAGTTTTTTACCCAAAAAATTGAAATATCAAAAATTTGAATAAATGTTCTGGAGCGTATGTCGGTACGACATCTAGCCAAATATGGTTGAAATCTGTCAACAAACTAAGGAGGAGATGCGTTTTGACACTTTTCGGCAAATTTTAAACAAAATCTAAGTTTTTTACCCCGAAATTTGAAAAAACAAAAAACTGAATAGATGTTCTAGAGCCTACCCCATAGGATCATTCTAGCCAAATTTGGTTCAAATCCGGCAGGCCGTTAAGGAGATACATTTTAAAGCAAAAGTTGACGGACAGACAGACGACAGACGGTCGGCATGGCATAAGCTCACTTGGCCATTCTGGCCAGGTGAGCTAAATATGCAATATTTATACTACCGTCCCACGTAATAATTTCACTCACACGATCATGGTTTTGAGGTATACAGTACAGTGGCAAGAAATGGTACAGGTAAATTGTGTTCAATTTTGTATTATTGTCCACCTTTAAAAACAATTTTAACTTCAACTTTTTCTTGACTTATTCCTAATCTAAGCCCACCCCTCTCACAAAGATGTTGCTTTGGAAATAAATTGAACAGCTTGCCGTAACAGAAGGCTGTGCTACAAACAGATGACAAATAAGCAGAATACGGCACAACAGTAAAATCTTCGCAAATATTTCGATTTTTTTCAAAATCATTTCGCAAAAAATCGTGGCTGGAAAAAGAATTGTGATTTTCGATAATATCGGATAATCGTGCAAGCCTACCTGCTGGTTGGGATCATGGGCAAGAACCTCAATCTGTAGGAGACTGAATCTGAAAATGAATCTCTCGTTAATTTACCACAAACACGGTCAACATCTGCTAAGGCAAACATATCGGTTAACCACGAGTAAAAGAGACGTCATGACCGTTAGGTTAATAATACCTTTTATGGCAATATCGGTTATACATCTTTAACCAGTCCATGTAACTGGCAAACACTTTTAACCAAACCTAAAACTCTATAAATATGAGAGACCAGTGGGGAATATTTCAATATGACCTTAGTCATTGCGCATACATACGCAGGCACAGAAACACTCACTGGCTAATAACAAATCACTTTCAACTCTTTCAGCAACAAACAAGGATTGAAAGTGGACATGGTAGAGAACAGCAGTCGCTTCATGGGCGTAGCGAGTTAGCTTGAACTGTGTTGAAGTGAGACAGGCCTTGCCGACCGCAGATGTCAAGATCTTCGTTACGGTAACTGCTTCGAGCCACTCACTCCCTAAGATCGTCAGGCAGACTAAATGCAGCTGTCCCTTTGTGCAAGTCCCGACCAGCAGCATATACTTATCCTAAATTAAGCGTTTAACCTTGACTTTTGCTGATGAACCTCTGAAGGGCATGAAACCAATTCATTGGATTGAACAACCAAAGAACAATCATGATAGACCCCAAGCGTGTCTAAATATGCCAAATAGAAGCAAAGATATGCAAAAAGTAAGCCAAAATGGCTCAAAATCATGATGTTAGTGACAGAACAGACTTGAGCACAAAAGGTCGTGCAACCAATGACATTGGATCGGCCATCCATAGCACTATCAAGATAGACCTCCCTGTTATCTTAATCGGGCAAGTATATGCACATTTCAGACAAGGTGTTATTTTCCAGTGGTGGCCGGCCACCTTGAATTAATGCAAATTTATGCACATGAAATCATTCTGGGTGAATTTTTTCTAGGCCATGAATCTGAAGCTTCTATATATATCTATAGACGAACATATATGAGCCATTTTTGTCAGATTCTTCGAAAACGGCACTATCTTACCATTTTGTGCACACAGCCGCCCATTATTAGGCTCGAGGCAATAAAAAAAATTCTAATATACTCACAATCAACCAGGTGGTTCTTGAGGTCAAATAAAGCTTTTCCAATTCATTTCTTAAAGGATTTTCTAAAGTAATGAAAATGTAAGATCGCCACTGGAAAATCAACCAATCACAATTCTGAACAGTTCTTCCAGAGATTATTACCCCGGGGTACTTTTGGCTACATTTGCTTAAGATCCGGTCATAGATTAAGGATGAGTAGCATTTTAAAGAAGTTCTGGAAAATTTTCAAAAATATCTAAGATTTCCACAACAACCTCCCACCCCCCAAAGTAGTTCTAGCAAAATTTGGTTGATATTGACCAAGTGCCTTAGGAGACGCATTTTGACAACTTATGGTAAATTTCTCAACTGCTAAATTGACCAATTAAAATTCTGAATAGATATTCTATAGCCTGCCACCATATGCTTTCTGGCCAAATTTGGTTGAAATCAGTCGAGCGGCTAAGGTGAAGATGTCATCATGTGATTTGACAGATGATGGACAGGCGGATGACCATCAGGCATTAAGCTCATTTCTGGCCAGGCGAGCAAAAAATTTAATAGATTTTCAAAAAACAGTCTGTTTGGAATTAATTACATTACCCCAAGACCAGACAATTACCTATAGCTTATTCTGAAACACAGGCTACTCACCTCATAAACAACCTCGTGATGGAAATGTGGCACTTCAAGCTCACGCAAGCATCTAGTCGCTTCAGTCATGTCACCTGATGAAATGTACTCCTTCAGCAACAGATTTATCTGAATATATTAGCACATAAATCAAGCAATTGAGGAATCCAGTTTATCCAGCAATCATATGACATCATAATCAACAGCATCACATGTATGTAATCCATTACGGCCTGAATGACGCCATTTAGTCCATCATAAACATTTAATAGTCATCAAGTTGTACAAATTGTATGTCCTTACTATTTAATAAACAATAACGTCAAATTAGTTTCAAAATATTCAACAGCATGTTTACTAAAGGTGCATATTCACACCAGCATGACTGAAAATTAAAATGTTAAAGTTGTATACTTTTAGAGGCTTAGATTGTGTGCATAGATGTAATGAAATGAAATAAATCTTAGGGACTCATACCTCTAATTCAATTTCACAGTTTAAAAAAATAGATTAATTTATATGGAATAAAATCGTCATATGTTAAGATTTATTTCGTGTCACTACATCTAGGCACACAATTTAAGCATCTAAATGTATACAATTTTAACAATTTTATTTTCAGACGTTGTGGTATGAATATGCACCTTTAAATACTAAAGCCAACAACACACAGTCTGTCATCAACTATGCGTTGTCATTCATGACGTAATTGATCATAACATAATTGATTATGACATCCTCCTACACTTTACGTATTTGATTATGACATCATATGATTGACTGAGAACCTGGAATCCTCCATTAATTGACTGCTACAGATCATACTTGGCAATGATTCTAAGGTTTGTCAAACAAGCCTTCATCAGGTTCAAGGTCTATCAGATACCAATCATTACATTTCTGTATATCATTACCCTGAATGCCACACAGCCAGTAAACAATTCTCATATAATAAGGAAAAATTAGTTACCTCTCCGGGATGTAGAAATTGTTTGAGTGTAGCTTTCGTGACCATCTCGGTCACTTCTGCAGCACTAACTGACGGTCGCTGGCAACGTCACTCTGGTCAGTTCTTGTGGAGTCACGTGACACTCAAACAATTTCTACATCCCGGAGGTAACTAATTTTTCCTTATTATGAATCATCCTGTGATCGGAACCAACTTTTTCGGAAATATAATTCTCATATACTTATAATTAATACTTTAATAATCAAACTTGGTCCAATTGTTTTAATATTTTCTTATTGAATGTCGATTTATAGGCAAAGATAATACAATTTTTGGAGGTTTATCACTGGAATGACTGGCTCGGGTATCGAGCCAGTCACTCCAGTGGTAAATTCTAAAAAAATTGTTGATTCTCTTGGCTTGTAAACGGACATTCCACAAGTCCATAGTAGAGGCTGGTTTTGGCCGGTATAACCATTAAAGGGTTAAGAAAAGAAATTCTGTTTAAAAGTAAATCTACATGTTTGCTAAAAGTTTCCCAAGTTTATCTTTCATTATTAATCAATTTGATACATTCCATACAAACATGACACAATGGAAACTGATCACGTTCATTTGCAAAGTAAATTTAGTATGCCTGAAATCTGCTATTGCAGAAACAAGTTGAACTGCAACATAATTCTAATATTTCATACCAACACAATGGAGGCGCCTCCATAACCATTAACCCGTTCTAACTGACCTGCTTAATCAAGTATTTGACTGGTCTGATGCCACCTCCAGTGCCCCAAACATTGTCCAGACGCACGATTCCATGTTTCATTCCCAGCAATATGTCAGCTTTATCCAGGGCAACTCTGTAAAGGAAGTAGGGTTAGAAGTAAATGAAACAAGAGGCACAAGGGCCTGTGGCGCTCACCTGGATGATTAGCATTTGAACCATTTGCATTTAAAGACATGATGGATAATTTTGGAAAAATCCAAGATGGCCACTAAAAGAACTGACCAATCAAAATTCTGTATATACATTCTGAAGCCTACACACATAGGACCATTCCAGCTGAGATTGATTAAATCTGCCAAGTGATTAATGAGGTGTAGGCTTTTAACTGATTTAGCAAAACTTTTGGAAAATCCAGGATGGCCACTGAAAAACTTACCAATTAAACTTCTGCAAACTAAATCTGAAGCCTGTCACCATAGGGTTCTTCCATCCAAGTCTGGCTGAAATCACCCAAGCAGTTAATGATGAGTAGCCTTTTAAGCGATATCTGGTAAATTTTCATAAAACTCAAGATTTCACACACAAAATTCACCAATCAAAAATCTGTATACAAGTTCTGAAACATACACCTATATAGGGTCCTTCAAGCCAAACTAGGTTGAAATCCACCAAGAGGTTAATGAAGAGTAAGTAGCGTTTGACAATCTCTGGTAACTTTTTTACAAAATCTAAGATTTTCACCCATAAAATTAATCATTCAAAATTCTGAATAGATGTTTTAGAGCCTAACACTATAGAATCCATCTAGTTAAATTTGGTTGAAATATGTCAGGAAGCTAAGGAGTAGCATTTTGGCCATTTTCGGTAGAATTTTCTAAGATATTCACCCAAAAAACTGATCAATCAAAATTCTGAATACAAGCTCAAGAACCTATCACCGTAGAATTCATCTAGCCAAATTTGGTTGAAATATGTCAAGTGGCTATAGAGGAGTAGCATTTTGACCATTTCCTGTAGACCACCATAGAATCCATCTAGTTAAATTCAGGCCAGGTGAGTTAAAAATGGAAGAAAAGCAGACCAAAAACAGACAATTTTCAAAATGATAACATATTAAGATGACAGGTGGCCATTTTAGTGCGTCTGTTAAATATACGGGTAAACTTAAAACATTTATTTTCTAAATAAGCGCGATTAAATTATTCTTAAAATAAACACATCAAAGGCATCGCATTGTAGATCCGTGTTTGTGTATTGTGTGTAAATTCTCATGTAGTATTGCATATTTTCAGTGAAGAGTTTTCATTCTTGCTGCACGTGATCCTTTCTAATAACACTGATAGATATAAATTTGATTTTCAACAATGTTCTATTTTCTTTTTAATGAAACACACGCTATAGGAACGATATAATTGCTAAGCAATTGTCATTGTCAATAGACTATATACACAGGCAGCATTTTCTGTATTATTAAGAAAAACAAAACAGTTGAATATTTTGAACTTAGTTTTATTGGAAACCATTGCTGCCTAAATTTTGAAATATTCAAATTAACATTTCTTACATTGTGTTTCAGATTTAATAACTTTTTTCCGTTTTTCTTTTGGCCTGGTTGGAGGCATGTTAACTTATTCATGTTATTATTGACGAAAATTAAAATTTTCGTCAATATTTCGATGGGTTAAGTTACTCCGCCTGTTTGTCGGCGTCCAATCTCGATTAAGTTATTTGTTTAGTTCAACATATATATATATATATTTATCATCTTATATCTCTGCATGGCCACATGCTTCCTTATATCAAGGAATTGAACATAATGATAACTTATTTATGAGCTGTACTGTATATTATGCAAAGTAGAATTGTTTCTAGTGTTGAATTAAAATGCATATGCAATACCTGGTATGTGGGCAATCGACTTTCCCCTTGTAGTTCTGCAGAAACCTTGGTGGCAAGCAGTCATCCGCCACAGCCCTCGCAATGAATTGCCCTACAACCTGCAAATAATCAGCATTAACCATTTAACCCTTGAATTTATAAAATTATTAAATAATAGAAAATTTTCCATTTGCAGACCAAGAGCAGAATTTTTTTTAATTCACCACTGGAATGACTGGCTTGGTTATCGAGCCAGTTATACCAGTGGTAAATTTTCAAAAATACTCTCCTCTTGGTCTGCAAATGGACATTTCTCAAGACCACTGCAGAAGGCATTTTTGGCTGATATGAGTGTTAAGGGGTTAAGATATTACATTCACTCACAATAGACACAACTTGTGCGCTTAACAAGAATCTAAACAAGTGTAACGTTACGTTCATTGCTTCGCAAGGTCCGACATGTCAGAACTCATCAGAATGTAATAAATACATGTACAAAGTCTTCAATTTGATTCAAATGCATTTAAAAAGTAGGCGAAACGTAATTGGAAATGGGAAATAGCTAGAAATGCATCCTTGTATTAGTAGAAACTGATATCTTGTAACAAACCATCAACACCCCAAACTAGGTCACGCAAGCTCTCTAGAGTCCTGCTCAGGAAACCACATTTTAGATAGAGGGGGGGGGGGATGTTGAAATGACTGCCTCAATTTTTGAAATAGTCTCTTCTTGGCCTTCAAATGGCCTCTCCTCAAGTTACACAAAAGCCGTTTACCAAATTTGAAGCCAATAGGGTGAAACAATCTGGAGATTATATATATATATATATACATAATTTGGTAAATGACTTTTGTATATATTTTGTCATTTACCAAATTTTATATATATATATATTATCTCCAGATTGACTGCTCAAATTAGGTGCATGTGAAAATGCCTTCAAGTTTACACCTATGAGCTGAACAGTAATGGTTCCAATCAAATTGTTTGAGACATATTGAATACAATGGATTTTCAGTGTCAGTGTATCATACGGTGGATGGCTTGGGTTATGTTTACTCACTGTCGGAGCGTCGGGTGCATCTAATGTCAGGTCACTCAGACTGGACAGCACATTATCAAATCCTTTAGCAATGTCTGATGAGCGAAGGACATTGCCATACAGGTCAGAGATCAACACCGACGTCATCTCTCGCTGAGGAGCCTTGCGATCCAGTGCGAAGCTGACCGCTTTCTCCGTAATTCTTGCCTTCTGTTTGCCCAAGTTGAGCTCATCCAAACTTTCCTATTATAAAGATAGAATACACGCACAGGTAACCCTTGAATGGTCAACATAAAGAAAATCTAAACAAGTGGAGGCTGAAGGGGCCTGTATTGCTCACCTGAAAGTACAAAGGTACTGTTCTACATGTAGAGACCTCCAGATTTTATTGGCACAATTTTTTATTTATTTAAAGAAATTCTGGAATTTTTTTGGGGACATTCCGATGGCACCGGAAGAAATTGACCAATTAAAATTCTGAATAAATGTTTGGGAGCCTATCTCAATAAGAGGCTTCCAGCCAAACTTGGTTAAAATCTGTCAAGTGGTTTAAGAAGACTGTTTTAAAAATTTTCAGAAAGGTTTCTGATAATTCAAAATGGCCACCGAAGATATGCACCAATCAAGATTCTGAGTGTTCTGGAGACTAGCACCATTAGGATCCTTCTACAAAAATTGGATTAAAATTTGCAAATCATTGTAGATCAGTTTACAAGGATTGCTAGAGAATTTTTGGAAAATCCAAAATGGCCACCAACTAAATAGACCAATCAAAATCCAGAATGACCATACGATCCTTCCATCCAAATTTAGTTAAAATCTGCCTGGTGGCATAGCAGATACATTTTAAAGCAAAAGTTGACAGATGGGTGATGGACGGTCACCATGGCATAAGCTCACTAGGTTATTCTGGCCAGGGTAGCTAATGATTAATTTACTTACTTTGTTTTAATTTTTTATTTCATTATAACATTTCAACCGTAACAGGTTAATGGTCAAGCCGACCAGAAATGGACATGACACCGGCGTTGAGGAATGTCTATTTGCAGGCCAAGAAGACTATTTTTGAAAATTTACCAGTGGAATGACCCGGCTCGGTTATTAAGCCAATCATTCCAATGGTAAAT
>CM067369.1:46100552-46122552 GCA_034401795.1 Chaetoderma sp. LZ-2023a | reverse complement strand
ATACACATGGACTTTGACCGAGTCAGACCCGTAGTTTCTGATCGAGTTATCCATACACATGGACTTTGACCGAGTCAGACCCGTAGTTTCTGATCGAGTTATCCATACACATGGCCTTTGACCGAGTCAGGCCCGTAGTTTCTGATCGAGTTATCCATACACATGGACTTTGACCGAGTCAGGCCCGTAGTTTCTGATCGAGTTATCCATACACATGGACTTTGACCGAGTCAGACCCGTAGTTTCTGATCGAGTTATCCATACACATGGACTTTGACCGAGTCAGGCCCGTAGTTTCTGATCGAGTTATCCATACACATGGACTTTGAACGAGACAGACCCGTAGTTTCTGATCGAGTTATCCATACACATGGACTTTGACCGAGTCAGGCCCGTAGAGTCTGATCGAGTTATCCTTACACATGGACTTTGACCGAGTCAGACCCGTAGTTTCTGATCGAGTTATCCATACACATGGACTTTGAACGAGTCAGACCCGTAGTTTCTGATCGAGTTATCCATACACATGGCCTTTGACCGAGTCAGACCCGTAGTTTCTGATCGAGTTATCCATACACATGGACTTTGACAGAGTCAGACCCGTAGTTTCTGATCGAGTTATCCATACACATGGACTTTGAACGAGTCAGACCCGTAGTTTTTGATCGAGCTATCCATACACATGGACTTTGACCGAGTCAGACCCGTAGTTTCTGATCGAGCTATCCATACACATGGACTTTGACCGAGTCAGACCCGTAGTTTCTGATCGAGCTATCCATACACATGGACTTTGATTTGATCGGTACACAGGTGTATTAACCCTTTAATGGTCATATTGTATTCTCTTGGCCTGTAAATGGACATTCAATAAGCAGACATTTAAATTTTCATGACCAAATTTGACCATTAAAGGGCTAAAATCTAGATCATTGTCTGGAAATCATCTTTACAACAATAAGTGTCTCTGTGCTAAAGTTCTAGCCAAATCAAATCAGTACCTTTTAGATACAGCTATACAGACAGACCACAATGCAATACCATTTCCCCTGATGAACACCATTTCCCCTGATGAACACCATTTCCCCTGATGAACACCATTTCCCCTGATGAACACCATTTCCCCTGATGAATACCATTTCCCCTGATGAATACCATTTCCCCTGGTGAACACCATTTCCCCTGGTGAACACCATTTCCCCTGATGAACACCATTTCCCCTGATGAATACCATTTCCCCTGGTGAATACCATTTCCCCTGGTGAACACCATTTCCCCTGGTGAACACCATTTCCCCTGATGAATACCATTTCCCCTGGTGAACACCATTTCCCCTGGTGAACACCATTTCCCCTGATGAATACCATTTCCCCTGATGAACACCATTTCCCCTGATGAACACCATTTTCTCTGATGAATACCATTTCCCCTGATGAACACCATTTCCCCTGATGAATACCATTTCCTCTGATGAACACCATTTCCTCTGATGAACACCATTTCCCCTGATGAATACCATTTCCCCTGATGAACACCATTTCCTCCGAATAACGCCATTTCCCCTGATGAACACCATTTCCCCTGATGGTACTCACAAGAAACAGCCCTAAAATAAATGGCCCTCTAAGAGGGCCATAGTGGGTCCTCTTGGGCCATAGTGGTTAGCCATGAGGAACTGTAAGGTATAGAGCTTTACAATAATTAATACCCAACAAGAACCATTTATCAATCAGACAGGCATAAATGTTGCCATCGACAAATGGAGCAATGAGTCCAAATATATTGTTAACTAGCTCCGGATTCATACGTAGACATTTTTAAGCAACTCAAAGCTAATTTATTAGCTCACTTGGAATATTTCGATCAGATCGCCTGAGCTTCATCAGCCATACTGATCTCTGGTGGGTCTCCTTCATTCCGAGACTAAGCGAGATCTCGCGGGATCAGTAGAGATCCCGTTGAGTCTCAGAAACTTTAATCAAACATACTTTCTCCATAAAACGCCTTAATGACGCAGTCATGGCGCTTGTTTAAAGGCGTGGCCACCATATATTAATGGGCCCTGAATAGATGTTGCCTAAAGGAACATATGTTAAATTTGAGTTTAATCCATCGATAAATCATAAAACGTGCCACAAATATATTTTACCCATAGGCTTTAATACTCTGAAAACATAGCACAGGCCATAAGTCTGCTATTTGAGGGTGGGGGGGTTACTTCATCTTCGTGGCCCGGACAGATATTGCCGAAAGGAACATATCTGCCAAATTTGTCGTAGCCCGGACAGATATTGCTGAAAGGAACATATCTGCCAAATTTGGTTTTAATCCATCAATAAATGGCAAAATGTGCCGCAATTGTTGACAGACTACAGACAAATCGTGATTGTATAAGCTCAGGTGAACTAAAAACGAACACAAACTCAAATGAAATACCATGTTATGTGTCAAGGTTAATGATCATCACATTATGGAGCAGGTGAATCAGACTATGTATTAACCTTCTAACACCCATAGACAACACACACGACAAGCTCTTTCTGCTGTAAGCAAAATTTTATTGAATATTTTGGACCTAATTTGACTGTGACGTGTTACTGCCTACTTCCAATCAAATTAATCTCAAAATATCCAACAGCCTTGCTGCACGTTTGTTTTAAAATAGACCCTCAAATATCAATGGTTAATGTGAACTATAAATGGAAATTAACTAGCACAAATCACAGCCTATGAATTTTAAATGAGATATGAAATAGACATTAAGCGAAAGTTCAAGCCTCTCCAGACCTGACAAATGTTGTTGATATTTATTAAATATGATAGCAAATGAATTCTTAGGACATCTAACCTAGGTCAAACCATCAGACAATGAGTTAATCAGGACATGATAATTTATCACATTTGCTACGCACTTAACCCTTTAACCCTTGAATTTGTTCACTAAAATCTCAATTTTCTCATAGAAATGTCCATTTGACGGCCAAGAATATACTATTTTTGAAAATTTACCGCTGGAATGACTGGCTCGGTTATCGAGCCAGTCATTCCAGCGGTAAATTTTCAAAAATAGTCCTCTGTTGGTCTGCAAATGGATATTTCTCAAGATGACTATGGAAGCCATTTTGGCCAATATGAGTGTTAAAGGGTGAAGCGCTAAACTAGCAGGTCGAATCAGTGCAAAAAAGAGAATTTAAAATACACCACTGTAAAGATCACATAAATGTAATGTTCCAGATCTGTCAACTTCAACGCTATTAAAATTTAAATCCCCTTACACGATCCAATTCAGAGCAATTATACGTTAAGCTGTTTTGAAGCTAATTTGACTGGAAGGGTTTACTGTTAAGGGCAGCAATAGCTTGCAGTCAAAATGGTTTCAAAATATTTCTCGGAATATTTATCTTAGGCCGGCATTAAATTTAATCCTTTTAAGTCGAAATTCCCAGAATCTCAATTGCAAGGTAAACTGCTAACTAATGTGAAAATAATTTGAGATGAAGCCGTTGATGCCATTTTTGAAAATTTACATGTAGAATGACTGGCTGGATAACCGATTCCATTTGGAAAGCAAAAATTTTATTGACTAATCTTGATCATTAATGTTTATTGGGTAAACCATAGGTGTCTCGCAACAAAAAAATGACAATCAGAGATTGCTAAAGTATGCCTCACCCCCATTCCGCTGCCACACCATTAATTGGTTTGCCACAAGTCAACCCTTGACCTTTTGATCCCAATGGTTCTTAAGATGAGGGTAACATCACAACAAAGATTGGTGAACATCCAAAACTAAGTTATTGTCTGGAAATGCTGGCAAACGACTTAAATTGCAACACATTTTCACAAATTCAATAGGATTCTTTGAACAACAGGTGGCAACATTTCACTCACCTCTGCTTAGAGCTCCTCCAGTAGAACTGGAAACTCAACCTAATTCCATAATTGGGTTACCATGATTTTGACCTCTTGACCCAAAAATCGATAGGGTTCTTTCTTCCCACACAAATTAAGTTTAGTAAAGATCCATTTAATAGAACTGGAGTTATCTTCTGGAAATGCAGAATAATTTCATTAATTCGGCCAGTGACTTTGACCTTTGAGCCTTTAACACCACTGATAGGCTTTTTGGAAGCCTCAAGGACAACTGCCTATCCAAGTTTGGTAAAGTTCCCTTCAATCTAGAACACGAGGTATCCCCCAGTAATGCAACATAATTTCATTAATTGGGTCACTGTGACCGTGACCATGACACCAAAATCGGCATGGTTCTTCGCAATGCCGCTGACAACCTCCCACTGAACAGAACTATAGAACTCGAGTCATTATCCGGAGATGCCCTTATTACATTAATTGGGTCACAGTAACTTTGACCTTTTGACCCAAAAATCGACAGGATTATTCGGAATGCCAAGGACAACCTCTCAACAGGCTGATAAAGATCCCTTCAATAAAACTTGAGTCAGCATCCAGAAACGCAACATCATTCATTAATTAGGACACCGTGAGCATGATCTTTTGACTGAAAAATTGATAGGGTTCTTTGCAGCCCCAAATTACAACCTCACATCCAAGTTTGGTAAAGATCCCTTCAATAGAAATCGAGTTGTCATACAGAAACAAAATGTAATTTCAATAATTGGGTGACCATTGCCTTAACCGTTGGACCCCAAAAGTGATAGTGTTCTGTGGAATACCAAGCGCAAGCTCCCACCCAAGATTGGCAAATATCCCTTCAACAAAACTTGAGTTATCATCCGGAAACGCAATATAATGTCATTAATTGGGTTACTGCAGCCTTGTCCTTTAACCATTTGACCCCAAAAACCAATAAGGTAACTCCACTAGAGCTGGTTATCCTACCGGACAGATGAACGACTGGACAAAGCAAATGCTATATACCTATACATATAACAAAGATATCAGTTTAAATAATTTACCTTTAACGCTGACTGTCTGTAATTAAGAAGTCGTTAATCCATCATTATGGACCGCTACCTGATATCTGAAAAATAAAGAGTAATTGATGATTTTAAAATGATTATAAATATATATAAATTCTCTTACAGTATAGGTATAACAGTTTTCCTAAAAATAAGATCAGAGATTTGTATTGCAAAGATGAAATGGTTAATGACTGGTTGACAGGTTTCTAAGCTCATAATGTCATGTATGGCAGCAGCAGTAGCAGTGTGGAAAGACAGCTAAATTATACCAGAACCAGTTAACACTTTAACACTCAGCCCAGCCAAAAATGCCTTCTGCAGTGCCCATGAGAAATGTTATTATCGAGCCCGGTTTCTTGCTTGGACTCCCCATAGCATCACGTTGGAAGTCTCAGACTTCCTGTGTTTAGAAATCAGTGAAAGCCCTGCTCCGATGGGAAAAGTTACCTATGGCTCGCCCTAGGCGCAACACTGACTGTGCCAGTAATTCCAGTGAAAATTTGTCAAAAATAGCCTTCTTGGCCTACAACTGACACAATTTTCTTGATCAACATTGACTTTAAAAGGAGTAAACGCTTAATTGTTTGACGCATAGCAATGTAATTTAATGGTTTCAATGCCGCAAGGCACCAGACTATAAATTCAATGGTCAATAACTCTAGACATGTTGAATATTTTGAAAACAATTTGACTTAAAGTTGTTTGTAACTTAGCCACCAACAACTTTCAGTCAAATTGTTTTCAAAATAATTAGCAATCCCAGAGTTAAACACCATGGACAATATAGCCGACAGAAATTGAACAGGCAGACAATTAATATTTGTAACTTGAAATGCTCGTTCATGATAACTCCACAGTGAGTACAGATAGCACAGAAGTGAGCAGAGATAACAGGGATTTAGGACCTGAAGCACTGTCATCATAAATAAAGTGTTGATATTGCCAGATATATTGGAATTAACCTTTTAGCTTTCAAACCGGCGAAAATCGGCTTCTGCATTGGTTTGGAGAATTAGCCATTTTAAGACCAAGAGATCTATACTAAAATGACTTGCTCAATAACCGAGCCAGTCATTCTGGTGGTAAAGTTTCCGAAATAATCTAATTGGTGTGCAAATGGAAATTTTCTATGAGAAAATCTAAATATTCTTGAACAGATTTGAGGGTTACAAAGTTAACACACTTGAGAGCATTTTATGAAGAAAGTTTGACAGAATTAGTAATAATTTACTGGATATCCCACCCACTACCACTTCAGGCACTGATCCCTGACTTTAATATTTGTCAGACTATTTCAATTTAACATTTAATTCTCAAATGTTCAAGACAATTTCAATTTTCCACATTCGCACAAGATGACTATTTTTTAAATTTACCAATGGACTGACTTTACATCAGTCATTACAGTAGTAAATTTTTTTAAATAGCCAGGAATCTTGCTCTGCAAATATGCCTTCCTTAAGACCCCTGCAGACGCCATCTCTGTATTACAGGCTTAATACTGCATTTTAACAAAGAGTAATCACTCTGAATTTAAAGTAATACTTACAATAGGGATTCACTATTGAGCAGTATTTCTGTACATTACTTTTAGCCCTAAATCAATTAAAAATTTTCAATAATTTAAATTAAAATTTCATTTAAAACTGGGTTTTACATTGGAGGTGGAGGGTATATAGAAACATTTGCTATTACTAAACATACACTATCATTCAATTCTACTAAACTTATTTATCTTCACAACTTCTCCATGTGACTTTATACTCTGCAACGCAGTCATAGGCATAATCAAAATACAGATCATCCCATTCTTATATTAAACTAGCTTTCTGCTTGCTCAACTTTCCACTGGGGTTTAACTCTGGACTGAATATTTTGAAAACCATATGACTGAAAGTTGTTGGTTGAGCTGTTAGGTATACCGAAATTACTGTGCGATATCAATATCACAACAATATCGCAATACCGTACTGAGCAAATCAAAAATTACCGAAATTTCAATACTGAAAAAATTGCCTAAAATTGCACAAGAGAGAATTCCACAAGAGGGCTACCCATCATAATGTTGCACTGTCTGACAATTATTATATAAGTCGTAAAATGTCTAATGTGTGGATAATATTTCAAACAAATCGATAGTAACACGGAATGTATTGGTGAATCATGACAATACAATAAATTTGAAAAGCACTTGCAAAGTAACGACAAAAAAGAATTTGCAGAAGCATCAATACAATACCGATACCGCGCTGATATTGAGGTAATTGGGACCCAAAATACTGATATCAGTACCGAACATAAAATATTAATACGGAACAGCTCCAGTTGTTGGTGGCTAAGCCACCAACAACTTTCAGTCAAATGGTTTTCAAAATATTCAGCAGGTTCAAAGTTATTGCCCATTGCAATTATAATCTGGTGGCTTACAGCATCCATACTGTTAATCAATATATAAAATGAACTTACCCATATCTACTGTGATAAAAGCTGTCAACTTCACTGATCCTAGGACGGCGGCTGATTAATAAGGGCCGCAACTTGAAGCAGATATCTAAGATGTAATTTTGTGAGAATTTTACGAAATTCTTTTTTTATCTCCTGTACATCTTAAACACCATTTCTTGTACTGTATGTACACTTCTGCAACAGAGAAATTATTAACCCTTTACAAGTTTAGATTCTATCAGAAATGACAAATTGTTAATGATTTAGAGAACATTCAGCTGAATATTTTGAAATTAGTCTAAGTGGAAGCTGTTGCTGCCTGGATGACAACAACAGTTTCCTGACAAGGTATTTTCTTAACCCCTTAACCCCCAAGTCGGCCAAAAATTACATCTCCAATTGTCTTGGGAAACAAACGTCCATTTGAAGACTAAGAGACAACTATTTTAATATATTTTTTACTGGTTAAACACATTCCAGTGTTAATTTTCAAAAATGCTCTTCTATTGGTCTGTAAACCAGAGTTTCTAGGAGAAAATTAAAACTTTCTTGAGAACAGGGTTAATATTCAACATCGTTCCTGTGTAGCTAGCTGTCTTGAAATTGAGACACACTGATTTCCAGAATGAAACGGTTACGGTTAAGTCAATACTCTCCACATATGTAATAGTAAACCGAGTCAGGAATATTTGTTTTCATTTGACAGTTTTTAGATTCCTTCATTGTGTTAGAATTTGAGCCAACTCGGATGAGCAGTTTTTGAGATACATCTCCAGAATAACACGTACACGTACTGTCATGAACAACAAAATTGATAAATACCCAGTGACCAACCTCTTAAGTCAAGCTGGCCTAAACCCGCCTCTGCAATGGCCTGGAGGAATGCCAATTTACAGACCAAGAAGATCACTAAAATTACAAATTTACCATTGGAATGACTAACCAGATAAGAGAGCCAGTAATCAGTTATTTCAGTCATAAATTTTCAAAAATAGTCTTCTCTTGCCTGTATATTGCTATTTAAAATACAAAAATACCGGATATTCTTGATGAATCTTGATGATTACAGGTGGAATTGTGCGCATGTCAATCATCACATATATATTATATACACGTCTTTGTAATTTAATAAATTTGTAATTTAATAAAGTACATGTAAGTGACAAATAGACCAAAACCTAGTCTCACAATAGTCTTGAGAAGAGTCCATTTGTGGGTCAAGCTAAAACTATATTTGACAATTTACAACAGGCATGACTGGCAAGCAATCCTGACCAGTAGATGATGAATACAATTACTACTAGGCGCTGAATTAAAATCAATAATGAGCGGCCTATTAATGTGACAATTTACACAAGTGATGCTGTTGTGTATATTTGGCATATATAGGTCTCTGATTATATGATTAAAATACGTTTAGAATTTGGACTGATTATAAAGATTATACCGTACTTATTACTATCCTGTAGATTTTGTCAGTCTCAGCCGCTCTATGTTCTGACAGTAATAATACCGTGTCATAAAAAGCATTCACACAACATAAAAGGAAATGTGTAAGAAATCATAATAATGCTTGTTAATGCTGATATATTGCCAAACAGTGCCTTAACCAGTTAAACACTTAAATTTGCTCAAGAAAATTAAAATTTTCTCATATAAAACGTCCATTTGGACGCCAAAAGAAAACTATTTTTGAAAATTTACCACTGAAATGACTGGCTCGGTTATCAAGCCAGTCATTTCAGCAGTAAATTTTCAAAAATAGTCTTCTCTTGGTCTGCAAATAAACATTTCTCAAGACCACTGCAGAAACCGTTTTTGGCTGATATGAGTGTTAAATGTAACCCATTCAACATTCAAGCCGGCCAAAACCTGTTTCTGCAGTGCTTTAAGAAATGCTCATTTGCAGACCAAGAGATTATTATTGAAAATTTACCCGCGGAATGACTGACTCGATACAACCATACCAGTCATTCCAGTGGTAAATTTTCAAATAACCCTGTCTTGATTTACTCCATTTCAACATAAATGTCCAGCTGTGTATATACTGCTTGTATATTTTCAAATTATTTTTTGAAAGATATTGCGGTAGTGGGCAGCAACACATTCCAGTCAAATGATTTTCAAATTACTGAGCAGCGTCTTTCTTGAAGAGTAACAACAAATCTGTCGCGCGCGCGCGTGCGTGTGTGTGTGTGTGGTATTTAAAATTTAATGATTAAGATTGGTAAGGAAAATTTAATTTTCTTGAATGTCCAGAGAAAGTTAGTGTTGACAATGCACAGCTACTGGAAGGAATGACCGACTCGGTTATGGAGACAGACATTCTAGCAGTAAATTTTCAAAAATAATCTCTTTGAGGACAAATGAACATTACTCAAGAACGGAGCACTGCAGCAGCCATCTTGGCTGGTTTGAAAATTAACGGGTTAAGCACCCTCAATCTATCACGAACAGCAAGCATCAAGCAATACTTACAAGTTACATCAATATATAATACCACCAATACTATTAGTTAAAATTGTATTGAATATCTTAAAATAAAGCAGAATGATAAATTGTACAACTTTAAAATGACAATTAATTATTTTTTAAATATTTAGCAGCCTGTCTATCTTCAGTAGTATGTGTAAGTATTATGTTCATACACACTGAGGAGAGACTGAGTTACTGTTGTGTTTATACAAGCAGCTGCAGACATTATGACCCACCTGTGAGCTTTGTCACCTGAGGTTAACTGCATCTGCTTACAAGCACACCAGTTAACAGTTATTTCAGCCCTTTAACAATTCAAAGTACACTGTCTCACTTTCAAGACACTTAGCCCTATACAAGAAAGGTGTTGAATATTTTGAAATGAATTTGACTGGCAGCTGTTGCTGCCATAAGCAGCAACAGCTCCCAGTCAAATTCATTTCAAAAATTCCCCAGAAATACTCCAGGCTGCACTATAAAGAATTTGTTGTTTGTGGTGTGGCATGGTTAACTGCATGAGGTATGAGCGTGATAGCCATACAAATGATCATGTGCTCAGAGCATGATTGGGTAATGGTCATTTAATGGTCAGTTACAAGTTGATAGCGGTGGAGTGTGAGAGGGAATGCTTAGCCTGTCACTTACAGGTATGCCTAAAGCTTAATGTTTTACACATTTAGGCAGCCATTTATTTATACATTGAACATAGACAGACTTTATGTACTTGAAATTAGTAGGTAGATAGATCACTTGACTATTATATAATGTTTTAACATATGGACACTGTCACTATCTCACAAACATGCCTACAGTGATTTACTTATTCTGTCTACTTTACTGGATCCAAAAAAGATATGGCTGCAAGTTGTAATTATGGAATTAGCACGGCCGTATTTAAGGGGGGGGGGGGGGGGGGGGGGGGGCAAAAGCCCTGGGGGCCCCCACAAGAAAGGGGCACCCACAATTTAAAAATGAAAAAAAAAATTATGCACTTTTCTGGAAGTTATAGGACATTTAAAGCAAACTTTATTAGTTTAGAACTCTTAATCATGCATTATAATTCTATTCTAATATTTGTGGGGGTCCCAATTCTTGTTTGGTGTTCGGCAACAATGTTAATTACGAAAATTTGCAAAATAAAAAAATTTTACAACGAAAGAAAGTGCCATAATTCACCCTAAAAGTAGACTCTCTGGCCATCTCAGAGGACCTGTATGTAAAAAAATTTCTGAGACCAGACCCCGCCCCCCCCGCTCATTCTTTGCCCCAGGGCCCCACATATCTAAATACAGCACAGCCCTGGGAATTAGTTATCAGTTGCGATGGCTTGGTTCCCTGGGGAATTTAGTTGGAAACCAAGCTACACTGTGTCATACGCCATGTAGCCACTATGCCATGTGATATTTTATCTAAAACAGACTCTTAGACGGTCAGTCACTGAACTGGAGTATGTGTAACGGCATAATTTTCTCAGTTCTGACTATCGCTATCCTACCGCCATTTTGTCTTTAAAAACTTGTCAATTCAAGCCATGAAATGATTAAATATCGAATTGTATTGTCTAGAAAGCGTGCTCACGATGTTCTAATAGTAGCTTAGTGATAATTTAATACATTTTATCATAACATTTGTCCCAAAATCGGTTGATAAAGACATCACTAAATTCGACACGACAATGTTCCTGGATAATAGCAATTCTCATATCCCCCTCTAGGACAAAATGAACAGGAAGTTTCAAATCGTTAGGAACGTTGGGAGTCTATATGTTCATCGGCAGAATCTGTCATAAGTATACTTGTTTAATTATTAAATGTAGAGTGTACAGGTATTCGCGTTGGTTTAATCGTTATGCTATATTATATGTAGTTTCCAAGCCATATACATATGCCAGATATGTCAGTATCGGTCAAAAACTATTTTATGAATTCTACATAATTACCGATCAATTCATAAGCCATGCAACTCGGCTACGAGGTAATGAGCAATTCTTGTATCCCACTAGACTGAATTGACCAAGTAATTCGTTTTATGATGTCAGCACTTTTGCACATGTTAAGCGATTTCGCAATTCTGTTGTTTTCGGATCTATCATATAGAAACTGAAAAAAGCCGAGCGTGAATTAAATCATTAATGCAAATTCTCCGGAATGGTTGCCGACTATGAACAGGCACTGTTTTCAGAGATTTTAACATATATAGCTTCTGCAGTAATTTTAAGCGGGTAGGCTTGCGTGTTTGCAAGAAACTTATGCATTAGTTTTCTCAACATCATGGAATATTTCATTTTTGTGAGTCTAACGGATACTTTTGACAGAAATTTTGTACTAGTCCACCGGACTTGTGACCAACAGACTATAAGTAGAGAATCAGGTAGTCTCGGACTAGAGGACATAACTAGAGATGGAACCCTGTGCTACACATGCGTTGTTTAATTTTTGTAGTCAAACAGTAGTGATTATCGGTAATGCTTACCACATTTCTCCTCAAAATGCACTTTAAAATGTTCAGTGAGCACTAAATCATGTTTAGTAAGTAAACAATCGCCGCTTTTCTTATTATTTTTTATCATATGCCTTTAAATCATTGTATTTTAAATAAATAACTGTAAAAATATTTTATTTCAAATATTGGAAACTCTTCCAATCCAAACAATGTCTGTTTTGTTTATATCATGTGACAAATGTCAAAATCCATAATGGAGAGGGTGGTTCAAAAGTCAATAGCGTGGTGCCTGTTTTTAGCACATTTTTATCAAACTCAATGAGTATATGCGTAGAATTATTCAATAACTTATGCATATTTCCATTTGATGCTTCAGTCATTAGGCCCTCACAACTAGCTCCAGCCTGAGGAAACATCCCACCACCATCACCCGAGAAAAGTTCGAATGTTCAGCATTTTTCACGCCATGTGGCTCTACATTGTTCAGAAACAGTAATTTGAGCGAGCTTGTACGTGGTATCACTGAAAAAGGATGCCATCGTTTTTGCTTGTTTTGAAGTACATCATCGGCTAATGACGCCGTACTTTGACATTTCATTTTGGGTGATTTTCTTTTAATGTGGCGCTGTGCTGTATAAGATCAATAACAAGCTACGCCAATTTATTTAAAA
Source organism: Chaetoderma sp. LZ-2023a (assembly GCA_034401795.1). NCBI lineage: Eukaryota > Metazoa > Mollusca > Caudofoveata > Chaetodermatida > Chaetodermatidae > Chaetoderma > Chaetoderma sp. LZ-2023a. The sequence goes on along the minus strand of CM067369.1, from coordinate 46,109,576 downwards.
ATATCTATGGTATTTAGTATTCCCACATTTTTAAAAAAACATCTGGGATATTGTTAGCGTCTCCACCCCGTCTGTCCGTCCATCACCGTATCTCCTCCCAAACCATTGGGTGGAATTCAATCAAATTTGGTATGTGGGCCCATATGATTCCAGTTTGAACGACAATATTTACATTTGGCTCCGCCCACAGAGGGCGGGGCATTGGTCAAAAGATTAAATCACTTGTAACGCAACTCCTCTAAAACCGATAGACGGAACTCAAACAAATTTGGTATGTGAGTTACCCATATGATTCCGAGCACATTTACATTTGGCCCCGCCACCGGGGGTGGCTGGAAGATTGGGTTAAAAGGTCAAACAAGAATTCCGCGGAATTAAATGTCTAGCCTGTCTATTCCACTATACGGAAAACTTAACGTTGTTGATGACATCGTCGTCATCGCTGCTGGAAAGTGACACATATGTCTCGCTTTCTTTTTTTTCCTACAAAAATTGATTGTAATGAGACTCCTCCAAAACCATTGTACAGAATTCAACGAAATTTGGTAAATAAGTTACCTATATCAATGTGGAGTGGATAAGAACAATTATTTACATTTCGCCCCGCCCACTTTGGGTGGGGAATGCGGGGTTAAGAGGTCAAGAAATTAATTGTAACTCCTCTGATACTGTTGGACGAAATTCAATCAAATTTGGTATGTGAGTTACCCATATGATTATGGAGTGCAAAAGGACATTTACATTTGGCTCCGCCCACGGGGGTGGGTTATGGGGTGGGTAAAAAGTTAAAAGCGGTGAACGTGGGGATTTGCGATGACGCGTCATCGTCTGATCAATCTACTTATCTAGTTCAATTATTTGCAATTTGCGCCCCAAAACTGGATACTCCACTAAATAGTAGGGCGATATCATGTGGTAGTGTCATGAGTGGACAATTAAAATTTTGCGATAAATAAAGATTATTATTATTATACATTGTGTACTATATGGAGTAAGCATAACGTCAGGGACTGACCTACTCATTTGAAATCATTAGCCAGTGAATTAGCCTATTTTGGGATTTCATTATCCAAATCTGGACTTTCTTATCCTGACCAATAACCTATCAATCTAGTCGCTATGATCCCGCTAGATCTTAAGCCTAATGACCAATTAAGAGATCACCAGGTCATGTAAGAAATAAAATATTGGATAGAATTAGATGCGTCATCATGGTTTAAGATGAACCAACATACATGTACAATCATTAGCCAGTGAATTAGCCTATTTTGACCTTTTATTAGCCAACCATGAAAATTATTCTCAAAAGCGAATGGGTAGGTCTGTCCCTGTATAACGTTAAACATCAACATCCTATTTAACAAATCTTTAGAGGAAACCGTAATACCAGAGATTTGGAAAATGGCTAATGTCTGTCCGATTTATAAGAAAGGCTCAAAAGGTAATCCAAGCAACTACAGACCCATCAGTTTAACTTGCTCACTTTGCAAACTTTTAGAAACATTTGTACGTGATGCAATAATGAACCACATGGAAACAAACAACCTTTTCACCAGCTGTCAACATGGCGTCAGACATAACAGATCATGCAAAGCACAGTTACTGGAGTACATGGAAACCATAACATCCAATCTAGATAAAAACAAACCCATAGACACAATATACTTAGATTTTTCCAAAGCTTTCGATACAGTACCACACAAGACTCCTAAAGAAAATGAGAATGTACAGTCTAGGAGAGCAACTAATTAACTGGACTCAAGCAATTCTAACCGAAAGAAAACAGTGTGTAAAGATCACCGAAGCAACATCCGACTGGACAGCCATCACTAGTGGCGTGCCTCAAGGCAGTGTTTTGGGACCTACACTTTTCCTTTTGTATATAAACGATCTACCCAATTCCATAACCTGCCCTTGTAAGATCTTTGCGGATGATACAAAACTTGTTTGGTAACCCTAACACAGTGAACCTCCAAGACAATATAGATAATGTATGTAATTGGTCTCAGATTTGGCAGCTACACTTTAATACAGACAAAACACATGTAATACACTTTGGTTCAAATAATCCTAGGACCCAGTATTATATGACAGACACTACATGCCAGTCACAAACCATTGAAATCATACCGTCCACAAGTGAAAAAGATCTTGGCGTACACATAGAGGAAAACCTCTCCTTCGATACCCATATAAATGCAACTGTATCAAAGGCTGATAGCATAGTTGGTCTAATTAACAGAACCTTCAATTACATAGATGAAAACACGCTTACCCTGTTATTCAAATCACTAGCCCGACCAATTTTGGAATACTGTAACTGCATATGGTCTCCTCGTTTTAAAAGACAATCTTGTATAATCGAAAGGTCCAGCACAGAACCACTAAACTTGTTACCCATTTGAGAAACTACTGCTACACAGACAGGTTAAAGGCTTTGAACCTCACGTCACTAAAATACAGACGGCTTAGAGGAGAATTACTCAAAACATACAAATTTATCCATCATGATTACAACATTGACAAAAACACATTCTTTGACCGATCAAGTAACACACGTACTAGAGGTCACACATTCAAGCTCAACACTAAACGCAGCAGAGAAATTCGTAGGCATTTTTTCCCAAACTGAATTATTAACTCATGGAACTCACTCCCTTCTGTTGTGGTCGAGGCACCCACGCTCAGCGTGTTTAAATCAAAACTAGATATGCACCTAAATGACATGATATACGATCATCACATAACCATCTAATTGAAATATATTAATAAGATAATCTAGAAATATACCCAAATGCTAGGCGCAGAAGGGTGTAACCATGAGCATAGGTGGCACACCGCAGCTGATGCGGGGATAACCCATTTGCCCCACAGCACCTCCCAAAGTCAACCAGGGTCCTGATTAATGTCAATGAATAATGCCAACCAAACAAATAAACAATTGTAACTAAACAAAGTACAAGCACTAGTAATACAATACGAACACAGCTCCAGAGGCAATAACAAGCCACTGGCTTATGGCAAGTTATGCCTCATAAAATGATGATGATGAACATCTTGGCAATATTGAATTGAATACATTTACTTAGTAGGCCGAACTATATAAACTATAAAGTTAGGGTGGGCATGCCAACCACAAACACATGTTGATGATGTTCAGGGTTCAAAGGGTGAATAATTTAACTGAACCTTAAAATACACACGTGTGTTTGTGTATTAATTATCACTTTACGTATAAACACGGTAGCATAAGACAAGTACGTAACACTATCATCAGCTGGTTATGGCATCCTTTTAGTCTTACCATAACCAGGATCATGCAGGATGGTTCTTGAAATTGACAAAATTGCTAACTAAATAAGATGGACTAAAATCCGAGTACGATTTACTCACCTTAAGTGTCCTTATTTCTTGTATAAGTGCTTATTCACAAAGAGGGGATCAGAGTGTTAGCCTTGCACAACATATACGAGTGAACGAGTGAAAAAACCTCTGTGAACATGGTAGTTTTAGATATTTTTACAAGGTCGACATGATCCGATTCTGTGGGTATTGTGATAATAAAAGACTCCTTTTTTTATATTACTCGAGTCTCAAAACAATAACCGGGTACAAGCCCCGTATTTTATGAAATAATCAAATTCGTCCCGAAGTCAAGTCGTCTTATCCGGTCCAACGAATCACCCATAACGACCCATAACGACCCATAACGAACCCATAACGACCCATAACGTCCCCATAACGACATATGAAAACTTACTTAGAACTACAGATTCGTTAATAGGCACACACAAACTGGTGACGTCATGCATTTTTGTGTAGTTTATGTAAATATTTATAAACGTCACCCACACACACAGCCACGACAAAACAATCATCACAATCATAGACCCGTGTTCATTTTATCACCCCCCCCCCCTGAAAATTATATGGTTGAACACTTCCCGATCATGATTGAAAAGTATAAATCTTATTTTTCAATGTTCCCGTTAAGCCTATATCTGATTATAATTAATTACCATAGCTGTCCTCGGGATCGGCTGCAAAAGGTCAACTGCCGGGGGGGGGGGGGGGGGGGGGGGGGGCACGGGGTGGGGGATGTGGGTGGTACGCAAACAAACACCAAGACTAACGCGCACACGTACGTATGAACTCACGCACGCACCCATTTACACACGCACGCCCGTCCGCGCATACATATATATATATGTACATACGAACGCACACACGCGCACAAACGGCTTGATTATCGAGGCAGTCATTCCAGTGGTAAATGTTCAAAAGCAGTCTTTTCTTGTCCTGCAAATGGGCATTCCCTAAGGCGACGCCGTTTTGGCCAGCTCGGCCATTAAAGTGTTACGCGCGCAGAAAGGGTGATAACTTCATTAATTAATTAATTAATTTAATGTTATTCGGATATTTTTCTTCGGATCTTCACCTTGACACATCAGTTCCAATGAATCTAGTATTGCGTGATTCTATAAAGTATTTGTCAGCGAATAGGAATATGATTTTATAATAGGGGCCTATTATTGTTTGGAATTGCAGTTACCGGTGTGAATTACAATTGCTAAAAGGGATTAACTCTAATAAAATCATTCCGTCATGATTGCCTAACACGTGTGCTCACACATTTGTATTGAAATCCTTTATGTGACTATCTGTTTTCGCACCTTAAAAATCACCTGCCGTAGGCCTACCGGTTGACCGTTGATCTGTCGGCAAATGAATCAAGCCTTCAGTGTTCCACACGTTTGTATTGAAATCAATGGGATTGAGTCACAAGTCATAGAATTAGATATGACTATTTCCCTACACTATATTACACAGGCGGTATGTGGCTATAGAACATTTATGCAATATGTTGGAATGCAATATTTACATTTATATATAATTGAAATTTTCTTGAAAAAATTAAAGTGTTAATATACATGTATATCTATATAAATGGTTAACCGTTCTAATGTATATATATACATTAGAACGGTTAACCATTTAACACAAATTTTAATTTTCAAAGAAAATGTTAATTTGCCGACCAAGAGAAGACCGTCTCCGAAAATTTACCACTGGCATGATTGGCTCGGTTATCGAGCCAGTCATTCCAGTTGTAACCCTCCCCCCCCCACCCCCCACCCCTTTCCAAAGATAAAGATTAGTTCGGTGTAGTAACATCACGATGCACCTTTCCAGTTTATCCATCCATCATATTTCGCCATACACAACTCCGAGGCGTGTATGATGACGTCATTATCAAATACAGCGTGCATCACTCGATTTACACCGTCTTAAAACCCTTAATAGTCCGACATGTACGAATTGTATGTTTTTCCTAATTAAGAAACATGATGTTGAATATTTTGAAACTAATCCCGCTGGGCGCCGGTGTCGCCATAGGCCGCAACGGCACCCGGTCAAACCAGTTTCAAAATACCCAACAGCAAACCTATATAGTTTTCTGTAAAATTTATAGTCAGTGAGTTCAAGAACCGATCGATCCCAACGCGAACAAGTATTGGTGGAGCTTAGCTAGCGATGCGCAAGGACAGATTAATTCCTATAAACCAGAACAATACATAAATATATTGTATCCGTGTGTGTCCGCGTGTGTCCTTATGATCGTCCATTCATGTAGGTGTGTCGATCCATAACCATATAGAAAGTAATTTAATGTGCTCTGAAATTCGAGACTTATGCGCCGAATATTTGGAACTATATGGGAGCCAATACTTTGGTGATACGTTTTGCCACCTTAGGAGCGTAATTGGTATAGACAGGACATTTAATTTGGGAGCCTGTTTCGTTACCACGACTGTTTACAAAAGTAAGACAGTTGTTTCAAGAGAGTCAGGACAGTCACCTATTATGTTAGGTCCAATCTTTCTTCACTGGGATTGCATTTATGAATCATATCATTTATTTCTTTCACATGTTAAGGCTGTTCTCGGTACTGACCTTGATTTGCTGGGCATTCGACTAGGAAGTGATGAAGAAAAATCACTTACCAAAGCTATACACAGCTGCTTTCCAAATGCTAAGCATTTTTTATGCACCAAACACTTGAAAGATAATGTTAAACGTTATCTAATGGACAAGGTTGGTTGCTCTACCAAAGATAGGCATACCATCACTGAGTTATTATTTTGACAGCAGGGTGTTGCCAAGAGCAATGATTCGTGCATCTTTGATGAGCGCATTCATAATATAGCTACATATTTTGACAAATATCCTGCATTTGAAAGTTATTTCAAGAAGCGACTCAGAGGCCTTATATGGGACAATGTGTGTGTACCAATGCAGGCTGGCACTGATGGTAACGATCTGTGGACCAATAATAATTCCGAGTCCCTAAACAACATCCTGCAATTAGTGACAGGGTGGAAACCACAGAAACTACCTGTATTAGTAGACAAAATTGCAGACATTATACAGCTACATATGAATGATCTAAGGCGAGCTTTGCATGGCACAGGGAATTATATGCTGACAGCAGCATATAAGCGATTTCTTGTACCAAGTGCTGTATGGTCATCCAAAACTAAGGAAGAAAAAGATACACACTTCCTTAAGTTCTTAAGTGCAAAAACAGTTACAAGTAATTATATTAAAGCAACTAATGTTGAATTTGAAATTCCTGCAGTCTCACCAAGGCTGCTAGGAAACCGGGCCAGGTTAGACGCCCAAGGGCTGAAAAAGCCAGACCACGTAAGGTATAAATGACATTTGTTCAAGATTATCGAGTCAGGCACTCCGGTTGCAGATTTCCAAAAAAATAGTCTTGTCTTGGCCTGTTTATAATTCTTGTGTCGCCTTAAACTGTAATGGTCAAGACGGCAAGAAACTCCCACTACAATGGTCTTAAGAATGTCCCGAATGTAACCGAACCAGCCATTCCAGTGGTAAATTTTCAAAAATACTATTCTCCTGGCCTGCAAATGGATGCTGGCTAATAAAAAACTCAAACTTTCGTAACAATTTCCCCTTTGGCGTCAACCTGGTCAAACACGTGCTCTGTGATTGTCTTGAGGCCAGAAAACGATTTTGTAATATTCAGTGGTGAATTAAAAAAACCCAGTATTTCCTTGGCCTGCAAACAATATGATTTTATTGAAAAATCTTGGCAATTAACTGGTTAATTGATATGAGCTGCAACCTGGGCGCTTTGAGGCGCTGTTGACATAAGGGTTACATTCTCAAGACCATGACAGAAGCCGTTTTGAATGAGTATTGAGTATTAATTTATAGTTAAAACTGAACACACGTGTCATGCGGTACGTGCGTGGTCTCTACCTCTACCGGCTTCATCTCCCTCTCCTCCCCCCCCCCGACCCTCTCTCTCCCTCTTTCTCACTTAAGAGTATTATAATATAATTGTGCTAAACTCATGCTATAATACACTTTATATTCACTATTTTGTGGCTTCATCTCCCTCTCCACCCCACCCCCACCCCGACCCTCCCTCTCCCTCTCTCTCACTTAAGAGTATTATAATATAATTGCGCTAAACTCATGCTATAATACACTTTATATTCACTATTTTGTGGCTTCATCTCCCTCTTCTCCCACCCCCCTCCCCCGACCCTCCCTCTCCCTCTCTCTCACTTAAGAGTATTATAATATAATTGTGCTAAACTCATGCTATAATACACTTTATATTCACTATTTTGTGGCTTCATCTCCCTCTCCACCCCACCACCCACCCCGACCCTCCCCCTCCCTCTCTCTCACTTAAGAGTATTATAATATAATTGTGCTAAACTCATGCTATAATACACTTTATATTCACTATTTTGCTCTAGATGTACTACTTGTCATTGTGCTATAATTTACCACTTAATTTGTATTTTGCATTCATGGTTTTATTGATTTGTTATTCATTAAAATATGAATATCCATTAAAATTCTTCCTTGTTTATTTATGTCCACGCATGTATCATCATAGTTATGCTGAGACGTCCTAGACAGACTGTAATGTATCAATAATGCACATACGCACGCACGCATTATGCATACACACACGCACATATTGACATAGTTTCCCAACTATAACAAGAGCATTCAGAGACCGCAAAACACATGCAATGACAAACTGTAGGCTACCGGTATATGTATCATGTCCCTGAAAAAGACTAGAGATCTGCATTCTAGAGTCTACATTTTCCCACATGTTCACTTTCTCTGAACGATCTACAAAAGTCTGGTGACAGATCTAAAGAAAGTGTATTAATAAAATGAGTCGTTATGGGTCGTGAAGTCGTTATGGGTCCATTATGGGTCGTTATGGGTTGTTATGGGTCGTTATGGGTCGTTATGGGTGATTCGTTGGACCCGTCTTATTTTATGCAGGTAACCAGTGAATATTACGATTTGACATAGCCATAGCCGCTGCCGTGTTCTCATGCTGGTAGTAGTAGTAGTAGTAGTAGTAGTAGTAGTAGTAGTAGTAGTAGTAGTAGTAGTAGTAGTAGTAGTAGCAGTAGTAAAGTAGTAGTAGTAAGTAGTAGTAGTAGTAGTAGTAGTAGTAGTAGTAGTAGTAGTAGTAGTAGTAGTAGTAGTAGTAGTAGTAGTAGTAGTAGTAGTAGTAGCAGCAGGAGTAGTAGATAATTTCGGTTGAAAGCAACTTCCGGTGGCTGTGGAAGGAGGAAGCGGAAAATTTCTAGCTCCATTAAATCTGTGTTAAATCTATGTTAATCGCCTTATTTGTTCATCATCATCATCATCATCATCAATTTACAAGGCATAAGCCATTGGCTTGTTATTGCCTCAGTGCTAAACTGGTAGGGAAGTCAACCCTTGTTGAAATTGCTGAAACTTCACAGTCTTTGACGTGTTAAAATGTCAATTTAATAACTACGGAAAGACTTTTGTTTTATCTATTTATTGTTGCTGTCAATAATTTCCGGTATTTTAATCATCTACATACATGCCTTAACCATCAAATGGACTTCACGTGCGACGCCATTGTGAAGATTGAAAATCAACATTCGAACTTATTAAAAGTCTAATATCATACGAGTGAGTACC
>CM067369.1:46073052-46100052 GCA_034401795.1 Chaetoderma sp. LZ-2023a | reverse complement strand
GACGCTCTATGGCTTTTGTATTAAGCCCTTCACATGTATAATGTATCCATTTCTCACAGGTTTCACAGAGCACTGCATCAGCTTGAACATGTTGGTTACAGTGCAGGCAAATTGCAGGATCATTGCTGACAGTTTCGTGAGTGCTTTGATTCAAATAGCCATGAGCAGACATTAAACTGTGTCGAGATGAATTCATTGGAGGTGTTTCAACATCGGACTGTAATGAAGACATTGTAGGCACTGTACCGAGCAAAGGAGTGGTCATTGCAGGAGCTGTGCCGGACCGAGTTTGAGACACAGCAGAAGCTTTTGTTGCATCGGAACGAGATAAAGTCATCGTAGGAGCTGTTGTTGCATCTGACTGAGACTGAGTAATTTCAGGAGCTGATGCTGCATCGGACCGAGATGAACTCATTGTGATCAATGCCTGAGCTGTGCCAGGCCGAGATGAGGTCACTGTAGGAGCTGTTGCTGCATCGGCCCGAGATGAGGTCATCGAAGGAGCTGTTGCTACGCCGGGACAAGATGAAATCATTACAGGAGCTGTTGCTGCATCAGACCAAGATGGAGTCACTGAAGGAGATGTAGCTACATCGAATCGAGATGAAATCATTGCAGGAGCTGTTGTTGCACTTGACCGAGATGAAGTCATTCCAGGAGCTACTATTGCAGTGGACCGAGATAAGGTCATTTCAGGAGCTATTGCTGCATTGGGTCGAGATACGGTCATTTCAGGAGCTATTGCTGCATTAGGCCGAGATATATTTGCTAGCATTTCTGACTGAGATGGGGAGCTCAAAGCACGCCTCTGGTCATTTCTGGTAGGTGGACATCTTTTGAGCTGCTCTTTTGATTTTTGTGTTTTTCCACTTTGACCTGCATTATTCTTTAGGAATTCTTGGCAGAACTGTGAAATTGTCTCATTTACTCGATCAAGATGTGGAGCACTGGTGACCATTGCTACTATATGAGGAAGATCTAGAAAGATGAATTGGTCCAGGTTGGACCCGTTTACAGTGACTCTACTCGATGTGTGGTACAGATTAATCCTGAACAGCTGATGACCTCCCCATATAGGCTTCACTGAGATAGATTCCTCTACAGTCAGGCGGCGTCGGTCTTTCTTGAAAATTGATAAACAGGAGTATTTATCGTTACCATTGAAATAGTCACTTGTAACAGCTCTATATTCTTCGTACGCTGCTGCTGATAGATGGAGAACCAGGTTCTTAGGTTTATGCTCAATTTCAATGGGACATTCTCTTTTAGCTGCATCCAGTTTCTTTTTCACTGCCCTGGATTTGCCAAGCGTATAGTCCACTATTAAGTTGGGTCTCCCATCCCCATTAGCTTTTGCTGGGGTGTATTGCTGCGGAGGGCGGCGTACCATTTCTAGTCGGACATTTTGTATTGTACCTCCAGGATCTGTAGCAGTTTCCCCGGGGATTTCCATGGTAATAGTAACAGATTTGAGCTATATTAGATCATATCCTACCTTGAGTCTTGTAGTTGATGTTGGACACTTCCCGTTCCAGTAGAGCTTCATCCGTCGAGGTTACCTGCTGCTGGAAGGAGCTTTTCTTAGGATTGAGTTTTCTTGTGCGCTCGCAACATTCCAATCCAGGGTTCTGATAAGATCAGGACTATGTCAGGAGAATTGGAAACGGATCGATTCTGAAGCCAACAGCTGTCGCGTTGGTTAAACTGTAGCTTATCTCAGACTATCAAGGTGTGGAGGTTGTAAATAGTATCACAGACAATATTCTGGTTTGATATGACAAGCTTAGAGGTATCAAAGGCGATGTTCAGTTTTAGTATCACAGATTCAGTGTATCACAGATGCGCGAATGACAGGCTGGCTAGATGTTAATTAATTTCATTAAAATCAGGATAAGAATGATTGTTCGGTTTTAATTTCAGATTTGATATCACAGATTCAATATATCACAGATGCCTTCATGAGTATCAGGTTGGCTTATGGTTAATTTAATGTCATTAAAATCAGGATAAAAATGTTTGTTCAATTTATTATTTCAGACTTCATTTAAAAACAGGATCGGAAAGTTTGTTCAATTTCATTGAGGTCAGGATTAGACGTAAATTCATTAAAATCATGCAGAATTAGACATTAAAATCAGGATTTAGGCGTAATCTTCCAAATTCATTAAAACATCTTTGATGTGGATGCAGGTTACTTAAAACTATTCAACAAACTGCTAAAAACTGTCAAGATTCGGTTAAATTTAAAAGGCTGGTTAGGAATGCTGCAATAGCTCTGTCATGCTGGATTCTAGCCTATGATCGATTCTCTCCTAGCCAATGGTGGCAATGTTGTCATTAAGAATCAGAAGGAAGCGTTCAGATGTGTGGACTCGCCATCACTTCTGTAGTCGTACTCACTCGTATGATATTAGACTTTTAATAAGTTCGAATGTTGATTTTCAATCTTCACAATGGCGTCGCACGTGAAGTCCATTTGATGGTTAAGGCATGTATGTAGATGATTAAAATACCGGAAATTATAGACAGCAACAATAAATAGATAAAACAAAAGTCTTCCGTAGTTATTAAATTGACATTTTAACACGTCAAAGACTGTGAAGTTTCAACAATTTCAACAAGGGTTGACTTCCCTACCAGTTTAGCACTGAGGCAATAACAAGCCAATGGCTTATGCCTTGTAAATTGATGATGATGATGATGATGAACAAATAAGGCGATTAACATAGATTTAACACAGATTTAATGGAGCTAGAAATTTTCCGCTTCCTCCTTCCACAGCCACCGGAAGTTGCTTTCAACCGAAATTATCTACTACTCCTGCTGCTGCTACTACTACTACTACTACTACTACTACTACTACTACTACTACTACTACTACTACTACTACTACTACTACTACTTACTACTACTACTTACTACTGCTACTACTACTACTACTACTACTACTACTACTACTACTACCAGCATGAGAACACGGCAGCGGCTATGGCTATGTCAAATCGTAATATTCACTGGTTACCTGCATAAAATAAGACGGGTCCAACGAATCACCCATAACGACCCATAACGACCCATAACAACCCATAACGACCCATAATGGACCCATAACGACTTCACGACCCATAACGACTCATTTTATTAATACACTTTCTTTAGATCTGTCACCAGACTTTTGTAGATCGTTCAGAGAAAGTGAACATGTGGGAAAATGTGGACTCTAGAATGCAGATCTCTAGTCTTTTTCAGGGACATGATACATATACCGGTAGCCTACAGTTGTCATTGCATGTGTTTGCGGTCTCTGAATGCTCTTGTTATAGTTGGGAAACTATGTCAATATGTGCGTGTGTGTATGCATAATGCGTGCGTGCGTATGTGCATTATTGATACATTACAGTCTGTCTAGGACGTCTCAGCATAACTATGATGATACATGCGTGGACATAAATAAACAAGGAAGAATTTTAATGGATATTCATATTTTAATGAATAACAAATCAATAAAACCATGAATGCAAAATACAAATTAAGTGGTAAATTATAGCACAATGACAAGTAGTACATCTAGAGCAAAATAGTGAATATAAAGTGTATTATAGCATGAGTTTAGCACAATTATATTATAATACTCTTAAGTGAGAGAGAGGGAGAGGGAGGGTCGGGGAGGGGGGGGGGGAGAAGAGGGAGATGAAGCCACAAAATAGTGAATATAAAGTGTATTATAGCATGAGTTTAGCACAATTATATTATAATACTCTTAAGTGAGAGAGAGGGAGGGTCGGGGGTGGGGTGGGGGGTGGGCTGGAGAGGGAGATGAAGCCACAAAATAGTGAATATAAAGTGTATTATAGCATGAGTTTAGCACAATTATATTATAATACTCTTAAGTGAGAAAGAGGGAGAGAGAGGGTCGGGGGGGGGGGGGGGGTGGGAGGAGAGGGAGATGAAGCCGGTAGAGGTAGAGACCACGCACGTACATACACATGCAAGCAGTTTTAACTATAACTTAATATTCAATACTCATTCAAAACGGCTTCTGTCATGGTCTTGAGAAATGTAACCCTTATGTCAACAGCGCCTCAAAGCGCCCAGGTTGCAGCTCATATCAATTAACCAGTTAATTGCCAAGATTTTTCAATAAAATCATATTGTTTGCAGGCCAAGGAAATACTGGGTTTTTTTAATTCACCACTGAATATTACAAAATCGTTTTCTGGCCTCAAGACAATCACAGAGCACGTGTTTGACCAGGTTGACGCCCAAAGGGGAAATTGTTACGAAAGTTTGAGTTTTTTTATTAGCCAGCATCCATTTGCAGGCCAGGAGAATAGTATTTTTGAAAATTTACCACTGGAATGGCTGGTTCGGTTACATTCGGGACATTCTTAAGACCATTGTAGTGGGAGTTTCTTGCCGTCTTGACCATTACAGTTTAAGGCGACACAAGAATTATAAACAGGCCAAGACAAGACTATTTTTTTGGAAATCTACAACCGGAGTGCCTGACTCGATAATCTTGAACAAATGTCATTTATACCTTACGTGGTCTGGCTTTTTCAGCCCTTGGGCGTCTAACCTGGCCCGGTTTCCTAGCAGCCCTTGGTGAGACTGCAGGAATTTCAAATTCAACATTAGTTGCTTTAATATAATTACTTGTAACTGTTTTTGCACTTAAGAACTTAAGGAAGTGTGTATCTTTTTCTTCCTTAATTTTGGATGACCATACAGCACTTGGTACAAGAAATCGCTTATATGCTGCTGTCAGCATATAATTCCCTGTGCCATGCAAAGCTCGCCTTAGATCATTCATATGTAGCTGTATAATGTCTGCAATTTTGTCTACTAATACAGGTAGTTTCTGTGGTTTCCACCCTGTCGCTAATTTCAGGATGTTGTTTAGGGACTTGGAATTATTATTGGTCCACAGATCGTTACCATCAGTGCCAGCCTGCATTGGTACACACACATTGTCCCATATAAGGCCTCTGAGTCGCTTCTTGAAATAACTTTCAAATGCAGGATATTTGTCAAAATATGTAGCTATATTATGAATGCGCTCATCAAAGATGCACGAATCATTGCTCTTGGCAACACCCTGCTGTCAAAATAATAACTCAGTGATGGTATGCCTATCTTTGGTAGAGCAACCAACCTTGTCCATTAGATAACGTTTAACATTATCTTTCAAGTGTTTGGTGCATAAAAAATGCTTAGCATTTGGAAAGCAGCTGTGTATAGCTTTGGTAAGTGATTTTTCTTCATCACTTCCTAGTCGAATGCCCAGCAAATCAAGGTCAGTACCGAGAACAGCCTTAACATGTGAAAGAAATAAATGATATGATTCATAAATGCAATCCCAGTGAAGAAAGATTGGACCTAACATAATAGGTGACTGTCCTGACTCTCTTGAAACAACTGTCTTACTTTTGTAAACAGTCGTGGTAACGAAACAGGCTCCCAAATTAAATGTCCTGTCTATACCAATTACGCTCCTAAGGTGGCAAAACGTATCACCAAAGTATTGGCTCCCATATAGTTCCAAATATTCGGCGCATAAGTCTCGAATTTCAGAGCACATTAAATTACTTTCTATATGGTTATGGATCGACACACCTACATGAATGGACGATCATAAGGACACACGCGGACACACACGGATACAATATATTTATGTATTGTTCTGGTTTATAGGAATTAATCTGTCCTTGCGCATCGCTAGCTAAGCTCCACCAATACTTGTTCGCGTTGGGATCGATCGGTTCTTGAACTCACTGACTATAAATTTTACAGAAAACTATATAGGTTTGCTGTTGGGTATTTTGAAACTGGTTTGACCGGGTGCCGTTGCGGCCTATGGCGACACCGGCGCCCAGCGGGATTAGTTTCAAAATATTCAACATCATGTTTCTTAATTAGGAAAAACATACAATTCGTACATGTCGGACTATTAAGGGTTTTAAGACGGTGTAAATCGAGTGATGCACGCTGTATTTGATAATGACGTCATCATACACGCCTCGGAGTTGTGTATGGCGAAATATGATGGATGGATAAACTGGAAAGGTGCATCGTGATGTTACTACACCGAACTAATCTTTATCTTTGGAAAGGGGTGGGGGGTGGGGGGGGGAGGGTTACAACTGGAATGACTGGCTCGATAACCGAGCCAATCATGCCAGTGGTAAATTTTCGGAGACGGTCTTCTCTTGGTCGGCAAATTAACATTTTCTTTGAAAATTAAAATTTGTGTTAAATGGTTAACCGTTCTAATGTATATATATACATTAGAACGGTTAACCATTTATATAGATATACATGTATATTAACACTTTAATTTTTTCAAGAAAATTTCAATTATATATAAATGTAAATATTGCATTCCAACATATTGCATAAATGTTCTATAGCCACATACCGCCTGTGTAATATAGTGTAGGGAAATAGTCATATCTAATTCTATGACTTGTGACTCAATCCCATTGATTTCAATACAAACGTGTGGAACACTGAAGGCTTGATTCATTTGCCGACAGATCAACGGTCAACCGGTAGGCCTACGGCAGGTGATTTTTAAGGTGCGAAAACAGATAGTCACATAAAGGATTTCAATACAAATGTGTGAGCACACGTGTTAGGCAATCATGACGGAATGATTTTATTAGAGTTAATCCCTTTTAGCAATTGTAATTCACACCGGTAACTGCAATTCCAAACAATAATAGGCCCCTATTATAAAATCATATTCCTATTCGCTGACAAATACTTTATAGAATCACGCAATACTAGATTCATTGGAACTGATGTGTCAAGGTGAAGATCCGAAGAAAAATATCCGAATAACATTAAATTAATTAATTAATTAATGAAGTTATCACCCTTTCTGCGCGCGTAACACTTTAATGGCCGAGCTGGCCAAAACGGCGTCGCCTTAGGGAATGCCCATTTGCAGGACAAGAAAAGACTGCTTTTGAACATTTACCACTGGAATGACTGCCTCGATAATCAAGCCGTTTGTGCGCGTGTGTGCGTTCGTATGTACATATATATATATGTATGCGCGGACGGGCGTGCGTGTGTAAATGGGTGCGTGCGTGAGTTCATACGTACGTGTGCGCGTTAGTCTTGGTGTTTGTTTGCGTACCACCCACATCCCCCACCCCGTGCCTCCCCCCCCCCCCCCCCCCCCCCCCGGCAGTTGACCTTTTGCAGCCGATCCCGAGGACAGCTATGGTAATTAATTATAATCAGATATAGGCTTAACGGGAACATTGAAAAATAAGATTTATACTTTTCAATCATGATCGGGAAGTGTTCAACCATATAATTTTCAGGGGGGGGGGGTGATAAAATGAACACGGGTCTATGATTGTGATGATTGTTTTGTCGTGGCTGTGTGTGTGGGTGACGTTTATAAATATTTACATAAACTACACAAAAATGCATGACGTCACCAGTTTGTGTGTGCCTATTAACGAATCTGTAGTTCTAAGTAAGTTTTCATATGTCGTTATGGGGACGTTATGGGTCGTTATGGGTTCGTTATGGGTCGTTATGGGTCGTTATGGGTGATTCGTTGGACCGGATAAGACGACTTGACTTCGGGACGAATTTGATTATTTCATAAAATACGGGGCTTGTACCCGGTTATTGTTTTGAGACTCGAGTAATATAAAAAAAGGAGTCTTTTATTATCACAATACCCACAGAATCGGATCATGTCGACCTTGTAAAAATATCTAAAACTACCATGTTCACAGAGGTTTTTTCACTCGTTCACTCGTATATGTTGTGCAAGGCTAACACTCTGATCCCCTCTTTGTGAATAAGCACTTATACAAGAAATAAGGACACTTAAGGTGAGTAAATCGTACTCGGATTTTAGTCCATCTTATTTAGTTAGCAATTTTGTCAATTTCAAGAACCATCCTGCATGATCCTGGTTATGGTAAGACTAAAAGGATGCCATAACCAGCTGATGATAGTGTTACGTACTTGTCTTATGCTACCGTGTTTATACGTAAAGTGATAATTAATACACAAACACACGTGTGTATTTTAAGGTTCAGTTAAATTATTCACCCTTTGAACCCTGAACATCATCAACATGTGTTTGTGGTTGGCATGCCCACCCTAACTTTATAGTTTATATAGTTCGGCCTACTAAGTAAATGTATTCAATTCAATATTGCCAAGATGTTCATCATCATCATTTTATGAGGCATAACTTGCCATAAGCCAGTGGCTTGTTATTGCCTCTGGAGCTGTGTTCGTATTGTATTACTAGTGCTTGTACTTTGTTTAGTTACAATTGTTTATTTGTTTGGTTGGCATTATTCATTGACATTAATCAGGACCCTGGTTGACTTTGGGAGGTGCTGTGGGGCAAATGGGTTATCCCCGCATCAGCTGCGGTGTGCCACCTATGCTCATGGTTACACCCTTCTGCGCCTAGCATTTGGGTATATTTCTAGATTATCTTATTAATATATTTCAATTAGATGGTTATGTGATGATCGTATATCATGTCATTTAGGTGCATATCTAGTTTTGATTTAAACACGCTGAGCGTGGGTGCCTCGACCACAACAGAAGGGAGTGAGTTCCATGAGTTAATAATTCAGTTTGGGAAAAAATGCCTACGAATTTCTCTGCTGCGTTTAGTGTTGAGCTTGAATGTGTGACCTCTAGTACGTGTGTTACTTGATCGGTCAAAGAATGTGTTTTTGTCAATGTTGTAATCATGATGGATAAATTTGTATGTTTTGAGTAATTCTCCTCTAAGCCGTCTGTATTTTAGTGACGTGAGGTTCAAAGCCTTTAACCTGTCTGTGTAGCAGTAGTTTCTCAAATGGGTAACAAGTTTAGTGGTTCTGTGCTGGACCTTTCGATTATACAAGATTGTCTTTTAAAACGAGGAGACCATATGCAGTTACAGTATTCCAAAATTGGTCGGGCTAGTGATTTGAATAACAGGGTAAGCGTGTTTTCATCTATGTAATTGAAGGTTCTGTTAATTAGACCAACTATGCTATCAGCCTTTGATACAGTTGCATTTATATGGGTATCGAAGGAGAGGTTTTCCTCTATGTGTACGCCAAGATCTTTTTCACTTGTGGACGGTATGATTTCAATGGTTTGTGACTGGCATGTAGTGTCTGTCATATAATACTGGGTCCTAGGATTATTTGAACCAAAGTGTATTACATGTGTTTTGTCTGTATTAAAGTGTAGCTGCCAAATCTGAGACCAATTACATACATTATCTATATTGTCTTGGAGGTTCACTGTGTTAGGGTTACCAAACAAGTTTTGTATCATCCGCAAAGATCTTACAAGGGCAGGTTATGGAATTGGGTAGATCGTTTATATACAAAAGGAAAAGTGTAGGTCCCAAAACACTGCCTTGAGGCACGCCACTAGTGATGGCTGTCCAGTCGGATGTTGCTTCGGTGATCTTTACACACTGTTTTCTTTCGGTTAGAATTGCTTGAGTCCAGTTAATTAGTTGCTCTCCTAGACTGTACATTCTCATTTTCTTTAGGAGTCTTGTGTGGTACTGTATCGAAAGCTTTGGAAAAATCTAAGTATATTGTGTCTATGGGTTTGTTTTTATCTAGATTGGATGTTATGGTTTCCATGTACTCCAGTAACTGTGCTTTGCATGATCTGTTATGTCTGACGCCATGTTGACAGCTGGTGAAAAGGTTGTTTGTTTCCATGTGGTTCATTATTGCATCACGTACAAATGTTTCTAAAAGTTTGCAAAGTGAGCAAGTTAAACTGATGGGTCTGTAGTTGCTTGGATTACCTTTTGAGCCTTTCTTATAAATCGGACAGACATTAGCCATTTTCCAAATCTCTGGTATTACGGTTTCCTCTAAAGATTTGTTAAATAGGATGTTGATGTTTAACGTTATACAGGGACAGACCTACCCATTCGCTTTTGAGAATAATTTTCATGGTTGGCTAATAAAAGGTCAAAATAGGCTAATTCACTGGCTAATGATTGTACATGTATGTTGGTTCATCTTAAACCATGATGACGCATCTAATTCTATCCAATATTTTATTTCTTACATGACCTGGTGATCTCTTAATTGGTCATTAGGCTTAAGATCTAGCGGGATCATAGCGACTAGATTGATAGGTTATTGGTCAGGATAAGAAAGTCCAGATTTGGATAATGAAATCCCAAAATAGGCTAATTCACTGGCTAATGATTTCAAATGAGTAGGTCAGTCCCTGACGTTATGCTTACTCCATATAGTACACAATGTATAATAATAATAATCTTTATTTATCGCAAAATTTTAATTGTCCACTCATGACACTACCACATGATATCGCCCTACTATTTAGTGGAGTATCCAGTTTTGGGGCGCAAATTGCAAATAATTGAACTAGATAAGTAGATTGATCAGACGATGACGCGTCATCGCAAATCCCCACGTTCACCGCTTTTAACTTTTTACCCACCCCATAACCCACCCCCGTGGGCGGAGCCAAATGTAAATGTCCTTTTGCACTCCATAATCATATGGGTAACTCACATACCAAATTTGATTGAATTTCGTCCAACAGTATCAGAGGAGTTACAATTAATTTCTTGACCTCTTAACCCCGCATTCCCCACCCAAAGTGGGCGGGGCGAAATGTAAATAATTGTTCTTATCCACTCCACATTGATATAGGTAACTTATTTACCAAATTTCGTTGAATTCTGTACAATGGTTTTGGAGGAGTCTCATTACAATCAATTTTTGTAGGAAAAAAAAGAAAGCGAGACATATGTGTCACTTTCCAGCAGCGATGACGACGATGTCATCAACAACGTTAAGTTTTCCGTATAGTGGAATAGACAGGCTAGACATTTAATTCCGCGGAATTCTTGTTTGACCTTTTAACCCAATCTTCCAGCCACCCCCGGTGGCGGGGCCAAATGTAAATGTGCTCGGAATCATATGGGTAACTCACATACCAAATTTGTTTGAGTTCCGTCTATCGGTTTTAGAGGAGTTGCGTTACAAGTGATTTAATCTTTTGACCAATGCCCCGCCCTCTGTGGGCGGAGCCAAATGTAAATATTGTCGTTCAAACTGGAATCATATGGGCCCACATACCAAATTTGATTGAATTCCACCCAATGGTTTGGGAGGAGATACGGTGATGGACGGACAGACGGGGTGGAGACGCTAACAATATCCCAGATGTTTTTTTAAAAATGTGGGAATACTAAATACCATAGATATTTTTAAATAAATTGGCGTAGCTTGTTATTGATCTTATACAGCACAGCGCCACATTAAAAGAAAATCACCCAAAATGAAATGTCAAAGTACGGCGTCATTAGCCGATGATGTACTTCAAAACAAGCAAAAACGATGGCATCCTTTTTCAGTGATACCACGTACAAGCTCGCTCAAATTACTGTTTCTGAACAATGTAGAGCCACATGGCGTGAAAAATGCTGAACATTCGAACTTTTCTCGGGTGATGGTGGTGGGATGTTTCCTCAGGCTGGAGCTAGTTGTGAGGGCCTAATGACTGAAGCATCAAATGGAAATATGCATAAGTTATTGAATAATTCTACGCATATACTCATTGAGTTTGATAAAAATGTGCTAAAAACAGGCACCACGCTATTGACTTTTGAACCACCCTCTCCATTATGGATTTTGACATTTGTCACATGATATAAACAAAACAGACATTGTTTGGATTGGAAGAGTTTCCAATATTTGAAATAAAATATTTTTACAGTTATTTATTTAAAATACAATGATTTAAAGGCATATGATAAAAAATAATAAGAAAAGCGGCGATTGTTTACTTACTAAACATGATTTAGTGCTCACTGAACATTTTAAAGTGCATTTTGAGGAGAAATGTGGTAAGCATTACCGATAATCACTACTGTTTGACTACAAAAATTAAACAACGCATGTGTAGCACAGGGTTCCATCTCTAGTTATGTCCTCTAGTCCGAGACTACCTGATTCTCTACTTATAGTCTGTTGGTCACAAGTCCGGTGGACTAGTACAAAATTTCTGTCAAAAGTATCCGTTAGACTCACAAAAATGAAATATTCCATGATGTTGAGAAAACTAATGCATAAGTTTCTTGCAAACACGCAAGCCTACCCGCTTAAAATTACTGCAGAAGCTATATATGTTAAAATCTCTGAAAACAGTGCCTGTTCATAGTCGGCAACCATTCCGGAGAATTTGCATTAATGATTTAATTCACGCTCGGCTTTTTTCAGTTTCTATATGATAGATCCGAAAACAACAGAATTGCGAAATCGCTTAACATGTGCAAAAGTGCTGACATCATAAAACGAATTACTTGGTCAATTCAGTCTAGTGGGATACAAGAATTGCTCATTACCTCGTAGCCGAGTTGCATGGCTTATGAATTGATCGGTAATTATGTAGAATTCATAAAATAGTTTTTGACCGATACTGACATATCTGGCATATGTATATGGCTTGGAAACTACATATAATATAGCATAACGATTAAACCAACGCGAATACCTGTACACTCTACATTTAATAATTAAACAAGTATACTTATGACAGATTCTGCCGATGAACATATAGACTCCCAACGTTCCTAACGATTTGAAACTTCCTGTTCATTTTGTCCTAGAGGGGGATATGAGAATTGCTATTATCCAGGAACATTGTCGTGTCGAATTTAGTGATGTCTTTATCAACCGATTTTGGGACAAATGTTATGATAAAATGTATTAAATTATCACTAAGCTACTATTAGAACATCGTGAGCACGCTTTCTAGACAATACAATTCGATATTTAATCATTTCATGGCTTGAATTGACAAGTTTTTAAAGACAAAATGGCGGTAGGATAGCGATAGTCAGAACTGAGAAAATTATGCCGTTACACATACTCCAGTTCAGTGACTGACCGTCTAAGAGTCTGTTTTAGATAAAATATCACATGGCATAGTGGCTACATGGCGTATGACACAGTGTAGCTTGGTTTCCAACTAAATTCCCCAGGGAACCAAGCCATCGCAACTGATAACTAATTCCCAGGGCTGTGCTGTATTTAGATATGTGGGGCCCTGGGGCAAAGAATGAGCGGGGGGGGGCGGGGTCTGGTCTCAGAAATTTTTTGACATACAGGTCCTCTGAGATGGCCAGAGAGTCTACTTTTAGGGTGAATTATGGCACTTTCTTTCGTTGTAAAATTTTTTTATTTTGCAAATTTTCGTAATTAACATTGTTGCCGAACACCAAACAAGAATTGGGACCCCCACAAATATTAGAATAGAATTATAATGCATGATTAAGAGTTCTAAACTAATAAAGTTTGCTTTAAATGTCCTATAACTTCCAGAAAAGTGCATAATTTTTTTTTTCATTTTTAAATTGTGGGTGCCCCTTTCTTGTGGGGGCCCCCAGGGCTTTTGCCCCCCCCCCCCCCCCCCCCCCCCCTTAAATACGGCCGTGCTAATTCCATAATTACAACTTGCAGCCATATCTTTTTTGGATCCAGTAAAGTAGACAGAATAAGTAAATCACTGTAGGCATGTTTGTGAGATAGTGACAGTGTCCATATGTTAAAACATTATATAATAGTCAAGTGATCTATCTACCTACTAATTTCAAGTACATAAAGTCTGTCTATGTTCAATGTATAAATAAATGGCTGCCTAAATGTGTAAAACATTAAGCTTTAGGCATACCTGTAAGTGACAGGCTAAGCATTCCCTCTCACACTCCACCGCTATCAACTTGTAACTGACCATTAAATGACCATTACCCAATCATGCTCTGAGCACATGATCATTTGTATGGCTATCACGCTCATACCTCATGCAGTTAACCATGCCACACCACAAACAACAAATTCTTTATAGTGCAGCCTGGAGTATTTCTGGGGAATTTTTGAAATGAATTTGACTGGGAGCTGTTGCTGCTTATGGCAGCAACAGCTGCCAGTCAAATTCATTTCAAAATATTCAACACCTTTCTTGTATAGGGCTAAGTGTCTTGAAAGTGAGACAGTGTACTTTGAATTGTTAAAGGGCTGAAATAACTGTTAACTGGTGTGCTTGTAAGCAGATGCAGTTAACCTCAGGTGACAAAGCTCACAGGTGGGTCATAATGTCTGCAGCTGCTTGTATAAACACAACAGTAACTCAGTCTCTCCTCAGTGTGTATGAACATAATACTTACACATACTACTGAAGATAGACAGGCTGCTAAATATTTAAAAAATAATTAATTGTCATTTTAAAGTTGTACAATTTATCATTCTGCTTTATTTTAAGATATTCAATACAATTTTAACTAATAGTATTGGTGGTATTATATATTGATGTAACTTGTAAGTATTGCTTGATGCTTGCTGTTCGTGATAGATTGAGGGTGCTTAACCCGTTAATTTTCAAACCAGCCAAGATGGCTGCTGCAGTGCTCCGTTCTTGAGTAATGTTCATTTGTCCTCAAAGAGATTATTTTTGAAAATTTACTGCTAGAATGTCTGTCTCCATAACCGAGTCGGTCATTCCTTCCAGTAGCTGTGCATTGTCAACACTAACTTTCTCTGGACATTCAAGAAAATTAAATTTTCCTTACCAATCTTAATCATTAAATTTTAAATACCACACACACACACACGCACGCGCGCGCGCGACAGATTTGTTGTTACTCTTCAAGAAAGACGCTGCTCAGTAATTTGAAAATCATTTGACTGGAATGTGTTGCTGCCCACTACCGCAATATCTTTCAAAAAATAATTTGAAAATATACAAGCAGTATATACACAGCTGGACATTTATGTTGAAATGGAGTAAATCAAGACAGGGTTATTTGAAAATTTACCACTGGAATGACTGGTATGGTTGTATCGAGTCAGTCATTCCGCGGGTAAATTTTCAATAATAATCTCTTGGTCTGCAAATGAGCATTTCTTAAAGCACTGCAGAAACAGGTTTTGGCCGGCTTGAATGTTGAATGGGTTACATTTAACACTCATATCAGCCAAAAACGGTTTCTGCAGTGGTCTTGAGAAATGTTTATTTGCAGACCAAGAGAAGACTATTTTTGAAAATTTACTGCTGAAATGACTGGCTTGATAACCGAGCCAGTCATTTCAGTGGTAAATTTTCAAAAATAGTTTTCTTTTGGCGTCCAAATGGACGTTTTATATGAGAAAATTTTAATTTTCTTGAGCAAATTTAAGTGTTTAACTGGTTAAGGCACTGTTTGGCAATATATCAGCATTAACAAGCATTATTATGATTTCTTACACATTTCCTTTTATGTTGTGTGAATGCTTTTTATGACACGGTATTATTACTGTCAGAACATAGAGCGGCTGAGACTGACAAAATCTACAGGATAGTAATAAGTACGGTATAATCTTTATAATCAGTCCAAATTCTAAACGTATTTTAATCATATAATCAGAGACCTATATATGCCAAATATACACAACAGCATCACTTGTGTAAATTGTCACATTAATAGGCCGCTCATTATTGATTTTAATTCAGCGCCTAGTAGTAATTGTATTCATCATCTACTGGTCAGGATTGCTTGCCAGTCATGCCTGTTGTAAATTGTCAAATATAGTTTTAGCTTGACCCACAAATGGACTCTTCTCAAGACTATTGTGAGACTAGGTTTTGGTCTATTTGTCACTTACATGTACTTTATTAAATTACAAATTTATTAAATTACAAAGACGTGTATATAATATATATGTGATGATTGACATGCGCACAATTCCACCTGTAATCATCAAGATTCATCAAGAATATCCGGTATTTTTGTATTTTAAATAGCAATATACAGGCAAGAGAAGACTATTTTTGAAAATTTATGACTGAAATAACTGATTACTGGCTCTCTTATCTGGTTAGTCATTCCAATGGTAAATTTGTAATTTTAGTGATCTTCTTGGTCTGTAAATTGGCATTCCTCCAGGCCATTGCAGAGGCGGGTTTAGGCCAGCTTGACTTAAGAGGTTGGTCACTGGGTATTTATCAATTTTGTTGTTCATGACAGTACGTGTACGTGTTATTCTGGAGATGTATCTCAAAAACTGCTCATCCGAGTTGGCTCAAATTCTAACACAATGAAGGAATCTAAAAACTGTCAAATGAAAACAAATATTCCTGACTCGGTTTACTATTACATATGTGGAGAGTATTGACTTAACCGTAACCGTTTCATTCTGGAAATCAGTGTGTCTCAATTTCAAGACAGCTAGCTACACAGGAACGATGTTGAATATTAACCCTGTTCTCAAGAAAGTTTTAATTTTCTCCTAGAAACTCTGGTTTACAGACCAATAGAAGAGCATTTTTGAAAATTAACACTGGAATGTGTTTAACCAGTAAAAAATATATTAAAATAGTTGTCTCTTAGTCTTCAAATGGACGTTTGTTTCCCAAGACAATTGGAGATGTAATTTTTGGCCGACTTGGGGGTTAAGGGGTTAAGAAAATACCTTGTCAGGAAACTGTTGTTGTCATCCAGGCAGCAACAGCTTCCACTTAGACTAATTTCAAAATATTCAGCTGAATGTTCTCTAAATCATTAACAATTTGTCATTTCTGATAGAATCTAAACTTGTAAAGGGTTAATAATTTCTCTGTTGCAGAAGTGTACATACAGTACAAGAAATGGTGTTTAAGATGTACAGGAGATAAAAAAAGAATTTCGTAAAATTCTCACAAAATTACATCTTAGATATCTGCTTCAAGTTGCGGCCCTTATTAATCAGCCGCCGTCCTAGGATCAGTGAAGTTGACAGCTTTTATCACAGTAGATATGGGTAAGTTCATTTTATATATTGATTAACAGTATGGATGCTGTAAGCCACCAGATTATAATTGCAATGGGCAATAACTTTGAACCTGCTGAATATTTTGAAAACCATTTGACTGAAAGTTGTTGGTGGCTTAGCCACCAACAACTGGAGCTGTTCCGTATTAATATTTTATGTTCGGTACTGATATCAGTATTTTGGGTCCCAATTACCTCAATATCAGCGCGGTATCGGTATTGTATTGATGCTTCTGCAAATTCTTTTTTGTCGTTACTTTGCAAGTGCTTTTCAAATTTATTGTATTGTCATGATTCACCAATACATTCCGTGTTACTATCGATTTGTTTGAAATATTATCCACACATTAGACATTTTACGACTTATATAATAATTGTCAGACAGTGCAACATTATGATGGGTAGCCCTCTTGTGGAATTCTCTCTTGTGCAATTTTAGGCAATTTTTTCAGTATTGAAATTTCGGTAATTTTTGATTTGCTCAGTACGGTATTGCGATATTGTTGTGATATTGATATCGCACAGTAATTTCGGTATACCTAACAGCTCAACCAACAACTTTCAGTCATATGGTTTTCAAAATATTCAGTCCAGAGTTAAACCCCAGTGGAAAGTTGAGCAAGCAGAAAGCTAGTTTAATATAAGAATGGGATGATCTGTATTTTGATTATGCCTATGACTGCGTTGCAGAGTATAAAGTCACATGGAGAAGTTGTGAAGATAAATAAGTTTAGTAGAATTGAATGATAGTGTATGTTTAGTAATAGCAAATGTTTCTATATACCCTCCACCTCCAATGTAAAACCCAGTTTTAAATGAAATTTTAATTTAAATTATTGAAAATTTTTAATTGATTTAGGGCTAAAAGTAATGTACAGAAATACTGCTCAATAGTGAATCCCTATTGTAAGTATTACTTTAAATTCAGAGTGATTACTCTTTGTTAAAATGCAGTATTAAGCCTGTAATACAGAGATGGCGTCTGCAGGGGTCTTAAGGAAGGCATATTTGCAGAGCAAGATTCCTGGCTATTTAAAAAAATTTACTACTGTAATGACTGATGTAAAGTCAGTCCATTGGTAAATTTAAAAAATAGTCATCTTGTGCGAATGTGGAAAATTGAAATTGTCTTGAACATTTGAGAATTAAATGTTAAATTGAAATAGTCTGACAAATATTAAAGTCAGGGATCAGTGCCTGAAGTGGTAGTGGGTGGGATATCCAGTAAATTATTACTAATTCTGTCAAACTTTCTTCATAAAATGCTCTCAAGTGTGTTAACTTTGTAACCCTCAAATCTGTTCAAGAATATTTAGATTTTCTCATAGAAAATTTCCATTTGCACACCAATTAGATTATTTCGGAAACTTTACCACCAGAATGACTGGCTCGGTTATTGAGCAAGTCATTTTAGTATAGATCTCTTGGTCTTAAAATGGCTAATTCTCCAAACCAATGCAGAAGCCGATTTTCGCCGGTTTGAAAGCTAAAAGGTTAATTCCAATATATCTGGCAATATCAACACTTTATTTATGATGACAGTGCTTCAGGTCCTAAATCCCTGTTATCTCTGCTCACTTCTGTGCTATCTGTACTCACTGTGGAGTTATCATGAACGAGCATTTCAAGTTACAAATATTAATTGTCTGCCTGTTCAATTTCTGTCGGCTATATTGTCCATGGTGTTTAACTCTGGGATTGCTAATTATTTTGAAAACAATTTGACTGAAAGTTGTTGGTGGCTAAGTTACCAACAACTTTAAGTCAAATTGTTTTCAAAATATTCAACATGTCTAGAGTTATTGACCATTGAATTTATAGTCTGGTGCCTTGCGGCATTGAAACCATTAAATTACATTGCTATGCGTCAAACAATTAAGCGTTTACTCCTTTTAAAGTCAATGTTGATCAAGAAAATTGTGTCAGTTGTAGGCCAAGAAGGCTATTTTTGACAAATTTTCACTGGAATTACTGGCACAGTCAGTGTTGCGCCTAGGGCGAGCCATAGGTAACTTTTCCCATCGGAGCAGGGCTTCCACTGATTTCTAAACACAGGAAGTCTGAGACTTCCAACGTGATGCTATGGGGAGTCCAAGCAAGAAACCGGGCTCGATAATAACATTTCTCATGGGCACTGCAGAAGGCATTTTTGGCTGGGCTGAGTGTTAAAGTGTTAACTGGTTCGGGTATAATTTAGCTGTCTTTTCACACTGCTACTGCTGCTGCCATACATGACATTATGAGCTTAGAAACCTGTCAACCAGTCATTAACCATTTCATCTTTGCAATACAAATCTCTGATCTTATTTTAAGGAAAACTGTTATACCTATACTGTAAGAGAATTTATATATATTTATAATCAATTTAAAATCATCAATTACTCTTTATTTTTCAGATATCAGGTAGCGGTCCATAATGATGGATTAACGACTTCTTAATTACAGACAGTCAGCGTTAAAGGTAAATTATTTAAACTGATATCTTTGTTATATGTATAGGTATATAGCATTTGCTTTGTCCAGTCGTTCATCTGTCCGGTAGGATAACCAGCTCTAGTGGAGTTACCTTATTGGTTTTTGGGGTCAAATGGTTAAAGGACATGGCTGCAGTAACCCAATTAATGACATTATATTGCGTTTCCGGATGATAACTCAAGTTTTGTTGAAGGGATATTTGCCAATCTTGGGTGGTAGCTTGCGCTTGGTATTCCACAGAACACTATCACTTTTGCGGTCCAAAGGTTAAGGCAATGGTCACCCAATTATTGAAATTACATTTTGTTTCTGTATGACAACTCGATTTCTATTGAAGGGATCTTTACCAAACTTGGATGTGAGGTTGTAATTTGGGGCTGCAAAGAACCCTATCAATTTTTCAGTCGAAAGATCATGCTCACGGTGTCCTAATTAATGAATGATGTTGTGTTTCTGGATGCTGACTCAAGTTTTATTGAAGGGATCTTTATCAGCCTGTTGAGAGGTTGTCCTTGGCATTCCGAATAATCCTGTCGATTTTTGGGTCAAAAGGTCAAAGTTACTGTGACCCAATTAATGTAATAAGGGCATCTCCGGATAATGACTTGAGTTCTATAGTTCTGTTCAGTGGGAGGTTGTCAGCGGCATTGCGAAGAACCATGCCGATTTTGGTGTCATGGTCACGGTCACAGTGACCCAATTAATGAAATTATGTTGCATTACTGGGGGATACCTCGTGTTCTAGATTGAAGGGAACTTTACCAAACTTGGATAGGCAGTTGTCCTTGAGGCTTCCAAAAAGCCTATCAGTGGTGTTAAAGGCTCAAAGGTCAAAGTCACTGGCCGAATTAATGAAATTATTCTGCATTTCCAGAAGATAACTCCAGTTCTATTAAATGGATCTTTACTAAACTTAATTTGTGTGGGAAGAAAGAACCCTATCGATTTTTGGGTCAAGAGGTCAAAATCATGGTAACCCAATTATGGAATTAGGTTGAGTTTCCAGTTCTACTGGAGGAGCTCTAAGCAGAGGTGAGTGAAATGTTGCCACCTGTTGTTCAAAGAATCCTATTGAATTTGTGAAAATGTGTTGCAATTTAAGTCGTTTGCCAGCATTTCCAGACAATAACTTAGTTTTGGATGTTCACCAATCTTTGTTGTGATGTTACCCTCATCTTAAGAACCATTGGGATCAAAAGGTCAAGGGTTGACTTGTGGCAAACCAATTAATGGTGTGGCAGCGGAATGGGGGTGAGGCATACTTTAGCAATCTCTGATTGTCATTTTTTTGTTGCGAGACACCTATGGTTTACCCAATAAACATTAATGATCAAGATTAGTCAATAAAATTTTTGCTTTCCAAATGGAATCGGTTATCCAGCCAGTCATTCTACATGTAAATTTTCAAAAATGGCATCAACGGCTTCATCTCAAATTATTTTCACATTAGTTAGCAGTTTACCTTGCAATTGAGATTCTGGGAATTTCGACTTAAAAGGATTAAATTTAATGCCGGCCTAAGATAAATATTCCGAGAAATATTTTGAAACCATTTTGACTGCAAGCTATTGCTGCCCTTAACAGTAAACCCTTCCAGTCAAATTAGCTTCAAAACAGCTTAACGTATAATTGCTCTGAATTGGATCGTGTAAGGGGATTTAAATTTTAATAGCGTTGAAGTTGACAGATCTGGAACATTACATTTATGTGATCTTTACAGTGGTGTATTTTAAATTCTCTTTTTTGCACTGATTCGACCTGCTAGTTTAGCGCTTCACCCTTTAACACTCATATTGGCCAAAATGGCTTCCATAGTCATCTTGAGAAATATCCATTTGCAGACCAACAGAGGACTATTTTTGAAAATTTACCGCTGGAATGACTGGCTCGATAACCGAGCCAGTCATTCCAGCGGTAAATTTTCAAAAATAGTATATTCTTGGCCGTCAAATGGACATTTCTATGAGAAAATTGAGATTTTAGTGAACAAATTCAAGGGTTAAAGGGTTAAGTGCGTAGCAAATGTGATAAATTATCATGTCCTGATTAACTCATTGTCTGATGGTTTGACCTAGGTTAGATGTCCTAAGAATTCATTTGCTATCATATTTAATAAATATCAACAACATTTGTCAGGTCTGGAGAGGCTTGAACTTTCGCTTAATGTCTATTTCATATCTCATTTAAAATTCATAGGCTGTGATTTGTGCTAGTTAATTTCCATTTATAGTTCACATTAACCATTGATATTTGAGGGTCTATTTTAAAACAAACGTACAGCAAGGCTGTTGGATATTTTGAGATTAATTTGATTGGAAGTAGGCAGTAACACGTCACAGTCAAATTAGGTCCAAAATATTCAATAAAATTTTGCTTACAGCAGAAAGAGCTTGTCGTGTGTGTTGTCTATGGGTGTTAGAGGGTTAATACATAGTCTGATTCACCTGCTCCATAATGTGATGATCATTAACCTTGACACATAACATGGTATTTCATTTGAGTTTGTGTTCGTTTTTAGTTCACCTGAGCTTATACAATCACGATTTGTCTGTAGTCTGTCAACAATTGCGGCACATTTTGCCATTTATTGATGGATTAAAACCAAATTTGGCAGATATGTTCCTTTCAGCAATATCTGTCCGGGCTACGACAAATTTGGCAGATATGTTCCTTTCGGCAATATCTGTCCGGGCTACGAAGATGAAGTAACCCCCCCACCCTCAAATAGCAGACTTATGGCCTGTGCTATGTTTTCAGAGTATTGAAGCCTATGGGTAAAATATATTTGTGGCACGTTTTATGATTTATCGATGGATTAAACTCAAATTTAACATATGTTCCTTTAGGCAACATCTATTCATGGCTCAATAATATATTGTGGCCACGCCTTTAAACAAGCGCCATGACTGCGTCATTAAGGCGTTTTATGGAGAAAGTATGTTTGATTAAAGTTTCTGAGACTCAACGGGATCTCTACTGATCCCGCGAGATCTCGCTTAGTCTCGGAATGAAGGAGACCCACCAGAGATCAGTATGGCTGATGAAGCTCAGGCGATCTGATCGAAATATTCCAAGTGAGCTAATAAATTAGCTTTGAGTTGCTTAAAAATGTCTACGTATGAATCCGGAGCTAGGTAACAATATATTTGGACTCATTGCTCCATTTGTCGATGGCAACATTTATGCCCGTCTGATTGATAAATGGTTCTTGTTGGGTATTAATTATTGTAAAGCTCTATACCTTACAGTTCCTCATGGCTAACCACTATGGCCCAAGAGGACCCACTATGGCCCTCTTAGAGGGCCATTTATTTTAGGGCTGTTTCTTGTGAGTACCATCAGGGGAAATGGTGTTCATCAGGGGAAATGGCGTTCATCGGAGGAAATGGTGTTCATCAGGGGAAATGGTATTCATCAGGGGAAATGGTGTTCATCAGAGGAAATGGTGTTCATCAGAGGAAATGGTATTCATCAGGGGAAATGGTGTTCATCAGGGGAAATGGTATTCATCAGAGAAAATGGTGTTCATCAGGGGAAATGGTGTTCATCAGGGGAAATGGTATTCATCAGGGG
This sequence comes from Chaetoderma sp. LZ-2023a, assembly GCA_034401795.1. Lineage (NCBI taxonomy): Eukaryota > Metazoa > Mollusca > Caudofoveata > Chaetodermatida > Chaetodermatidae > Chaetoderma > Chaetoderma sp. LZ-2023a. The sequence continues at coordinate 46,077,173 of CM067369.1, read as the reverse complement.
AAATGGTGTTCACCAGGGGAAATGGTGTTCACCAGGGGAAATGGTATTCATCAGGGGAAATGGTGTTCACCAGGGGAAATGGTGTTCACCAGGGGAAATGGTATTCACCAGGGGAAATGGTATTCATCAGGGGAAATGGTGTTCATCAGGGGAAATGGTGTTCACCAGGGGAAATGGTGTTCACCAGGGGAAATGGTATTCATCAGGGGAAATGGTATTCATCAGGGGAAATGGTGTTCATCAGGGGAAATGGTGTTCATCAGGGGAAATGGTGTTCATCAGGGGAAATGGTGTTCATCAGGGGAAATGGTATTGCATTGTGGTCTGTCTGTATAGCTGTATCTAAAAGGTACTGATTTGATTTGGCTAGAACTTTAGCACAGAGACACTTATTGTTGTAAAGATGATTTCCAGACAATGATCTAGATTTTAGCCCTTTAATGGTCAAATTTGGTCATGAAAATTTAAATGTCTGCTTATTGAATGTCCATTTACAGGCCAAGAGAATACAATATGACCATTAAAGGGTTAATACACCTGTGTGCCGATCAAATCAAAGTCCATGTGTATGGATAGCTCGATCAGAAACTACGGGTCTGACTCGGTCAAAGTCCATGTGTATGGATAGCTCGATCAGAAACTACGGGTCTGACTCGGTCAAAGTCCATGTGTATGGATAGCTCGATCAGAAACTACGGGTCTGACTCGGTCAAAGTCCATGTGTATGGATAACTCGATCAGAAACTACGGGTCTGACTCGGTCAAAGTCCATGTGTATGGATAACTCGATCAGAAACTACGGGTCTGACTCGGTCAAAGGCCATGTGTATGGATAACTCGATCAGAAACTACGGGTCTGACTCGGTCAAAGTCCATGTGTATGGATAACTCGATCAGAAACTACGGGTCTGACTCGGTCAAAGTCCATGTGTATGGATAACTCGATCAGAAACTACGGGCCTGACTCGGTCAAAGTCCATGTGTATGGATAACTCGATCAGAAACTACGGGTCTGTCTCGTTCAAAGTCCATGTGTATGGATAACTCGATCAGAAACTACGGGCCTGACTCGGTCAAAGTCCATGTGTATGGATAACTCGATCAGAAACTACGGGTCTGACTCGGTCAAAGTCCATGTGTATGGATAACTCGATCAGAAACTACGGGCCTGACTCGGTCAAAGTCCATGTGTATGGATAACTCGATCAGAAACTACGGGCCTGACTCGGTCAAAGGCCATGTGTATGGATAACTCGATCAGAAACTACGGGTCTGACTCGGTCAAAGTCCATGTGTATGGATAACTCGATCAGAAACTACGGGTCTGACTCGGTCAAAGTCCATGTGTATGGATAGCTCGATCAGAAACTACGGGTCTGACTTATCTCATATTTGAACCCCAAGAAATGTTTTTGACTGTACACAAGAATTTTACAAAATGTTGGCTGTGACCTATAGAGAAAGTAGAAAAATTGCAAAATTTATTTAAACTGTGACAAAACCGGGATGGTGAGACTGAGGGGCTAGATTGTTGGTGTTATTGTTTTCTAACAGGTAGGTTGTTCTCAGATGTCTACTTTATATTCTACAATCTGATATTCAATTCAGTACTTTTGCTACTGTCGGCGGATTTCTGCATCCTTTGAAAGCTTGTCAACGGAAGACTACAGACCAACATATTTTGAAAATAGTTTTGTTGAAAAGATTTTGTTTTATCATATAAACATGACTCAGCCTGTTTAATGTTTATTGATATGACTGAACGTGTAACATTCAACGCAATATTTTAATTGGTTAGATAACGTGTAATAACATGCCCCGTGACACGGCGAAAGTTAGCTAGCGACGGCGAATGTGTGAACACGATGTAATACGTTATGTTATTGATTTAAATTTTGTAAGAATATATATACTACCACCTACATGTAGTTATGAAATACGTTTGTAAATTTGCTTGATAGATGCAGAAATTTTAAAAGTAATTTCAAGTCCGAAATAACGATGGTGTTGTCTGCCATTATTTTTTGTGGCGTATTGATCAGTACTCATAGCAAGTGATGTGGCACAATGACGAAAACGAACAGGGAAAAATGGTGCATTCAAACGGTTTTCAGAGATCAATTTTTTTGGAAAATTGGTCAAAATATAAATTTATGTAATAAATAGAATCTCAAAGACGAATCCATTTTATATTATTATCTAAACTCGTTGAAAATTATCACATTGCACTCACTCAAAGCTTCATCACAATGTGATTACTAGGTTGATAATAATGATATGAAAGGGGAGCTTGTTTCACATCCTCTATGATTATGTCTTCAACATACAGTTTTCCTCGCCACCATTTTCAAAATCACGCATTTCGTTGAATTGTGAATGAGTGTTGACCATTTCAAGCGATGATATCCCAGTTTCTAAACACTAAACATTACATTGAACCAGAAACAACAAATTCTCTTAGATGTAACGAATTCACTGATTACGTTGAATATTTTGAAACTAATTTAACTGGGCGTATAGCAGCAACAGGGTCTAGTCAAATTTGTTTGAAAATGCTCAACAGCTTACCTATAGGTATAATGGACCTTTCCAGTTTTAGCTATGCCCCACCCACCTCTAGCTAAGCTCCACCCACACTTCACCGTGTTGGGATTGATCGATCCCCTGAATGCCCTAACCATCAAGTTCCTGAAACCTATACAGGTAAGCTGTTGAATATTTTGTAACTAATTTGACTGGGTGCTGTTGCTGGCAGTCAAGTTACATGTAGTTTCAAAATATTCACCAGAATATTTATTAAATAGTAAAGACATACAATTCGTACAACAACGCATAGTCCGTCTTCAAATATGCATTCGGGACGTACTTATCTACGTCATTCATGATGTCATTGATTATGATGTCATTCTATACGTCACGTAGTTAATTATGACGTGATATAATGTATGGATATATATATGTGTATATATAGGCCATGAAATTAGGAAAATCTGCGTAACCTAATAATCGGTTACGGGTATTTCCTTCATGTAACCAATAGTTCAGATAGGTGCTAGTCATTAGCATAAACTCATTGGTTGGCTACTTAATATTTACTTTCAGAGACTAATATGTATAGCAAAGTGATTTACCAGGTTTATATGTCTTGCTAGTCTATGATGCAAACTGATGATGAGTTTGACTATTTTTCCACTTAAAAATAAATCAAGAGCTCATTTTCAAGTAACCTAATTTTCAGTCTGCACTTTGCGATCTTGCGTAACCAACACAGGAACTATTGGTTTGGTTACGCCAAATTTCGAGGTCATATATATATATATACATATATATATATGTATATATGTGTATATATATATATATATATAATATATATATATATATATATATATATATATATATATATATATATATTGAAATCTGTGAAGATTTCGAAAATAATTTGATTAGAACATGTTAACTGTTTGCTGCTCAATTTAATCAGACTAAATTTTCCATGGTGCTTAACTCTGGATATGCTGAATAGCTGAATATTTTGAAAACAATTTGACTGAAAGTTTTTGGTGGCTAAGCCACCAACAACTTTCAATCAAATTGTTTTCAAAATATTCAGCACGTCCAGTGTTATTGCCCATTGGAATTCTTGTCAGGTGGATTGCAGCAGTCAGGTAGTTAATTGATTCCAGGTAGATTAATTTCCAATTGCGCGAATATTTCTAAATTGTAAAGAAGTGTTTGTATCAGATCTGTAGTGTAGCACTGATAGGGTTAATACAGACCAATCATTTAGCAATACAAGCTTTCAATAATTAGTCCTTAAATAACCATTAAAATTCCAATTAATTCATTTCAAAACAAACAACTATACAGAAAAGCTTTTGATTATTTTGAAATTAATTGATTTTACTGGAACCTGTTTGCGTCTATCATGCTTAGATGCAACAACAGGTTCCAGTCAAATAATTTTCAAAATATTTAACAGAATATTTGCTACATCATACGCTCAGCCAGCCATTCCAGTGATACATTATCAAAAATATCTTCTCATAGTCTGTAAAATGAACATTTTCTGAGAAAATCTAAATTTTCTTGAATAAATTAAAGGGTTAAATGCTTTAGTAGTT
>CM067369.1:46036552-46072552 GCA_034401795.1 Chaetoderma sp. LZ-2023a | reverse complement strand
CAACCCGGAAAACATGTTCTGATAATCCTAATGGTGGGATCCGATCTGTCACTCAATATATGACGGCATACTAAATGAAGTCACATGTCTAACTCCGCCATGAACATTCAAATGTTCGTCACATGTACGAATTGTGTCTTTACAATTTAATAAACATTTTGTTGAATAGCTTGATACTACTCTGACTGGGCGCTGTTGCTGCCATAGACGGCACAGTCAAATTATTTTCAAAATATTCAGCAAATTTTTAATTCAAGAAAAGACAAAATTCAGACGATTACTGTCGATCCTTTTATCCTTAAAGGCCTCGTTGTGTCGGACATATATTCGAGTGTGAATCAGAACATCTTATGATGTATGGTTGTTGTGTAAAGGTCACATGGTTATAGCTACGCTATTATCGCTCTAAACATTTCTTTCCTTAACCATTGAATTTGCTCAAGAAAATTTAAATTTTCACATTGAAAATGTCTATTTGCGGAGCAAGAGAAGACTATATATTTAAATTTTACCGCTGGAATAACTGGCTCGGTTATCGTGTCAGTCATTCCAGTGGTAACATGTAAAAACTAGGCTTCTTGCTCTGCAAATAGACGTTTCCCTAAACAACTACGGAGGCCGTTTTTGGCCGGCATGATTGTAAAAGCGTTAATTCCTATAAGCTTGAATTGTTTAAGCAATTCACGCAGTCTACTATTATTCACACGTGAGCGCATTTCTACAATAAGAGAGAACTAGGCCCGTTAATGTAAAAAAGGATAGGCTCCACATTTAAAAGCCATTATCACAAACAAAGCTGGTCTAATATAATAGGGATATTGAGTATAGGCCCGTATCTGTATTCGATATCTCGCGAGATTTAACACTTTGAACAGAAATATGAAAGATAGTTTACAAATAACAAGCTTCAATCAGGCTGGAAGATGTGTAAATTGAGACGATGGCTCTGTTACACTGGATAGTATATCCTGCTTTTTTGTCTAGATTTCCTTCAAGAAAGTCATGTATACTATCACTAGTACAATGGAGGAATACAGCTTTAGCTATGCTCCGCCCATCTCTAACTAAGCTCCACCCACACCTTGCCTGTTTTGGGATCAATCGTTCCCTGCACACTGAATGTCAATATCTAGAATACTATACAGGTAAGCTGTTGAATATTTTTGAAAGTAATATGGTGGGATGCTGTAACCTGCTGTTGCTGCCTATGGTAGCAACCTGTGCTTTAGTGCACACTTCCCAAACCCCCTTTACGGTGGTCTTGAAAATGGCCATTTGCAGACCAAGAGAAGACTATTTTTGAAAATTTACCGCTCATTGCTTCAAATTATTTCCAATTGGTATCTGTTTAGATGTTCACATTGATCTGATAAAGTTATCATTACCTATTTCATTAGAAAAATGGAAGCAGTTTGCAGAAACCACTGGCAATATCACTCAATTGCAGACAGTGATTCAACATTTGCAGAATGGTTGGGAAAACGCACAATCATGCAAAACATACAATCGGTTTTTGTGACGAATTAACATTACTGGGAAATAGAATTATAGTTCCTACATGAGCTAAGTGAAATGACAAAGCGATAGACGAAGGTCATTTGGGCATCAACAAGCGCAAGAAGAGCTATTGAGGCTAGGTATCGACCCAGCATGGTCAATGAGATTGAACAAGTTGTCAGTAGCTATAGCTCGGTGTCAGGTACATAGATATAAGCAACAGAAGGAGCCATTAAAACAGCGTGACATTCGAAACACCGTGATTAAAAAATGGATTTGATTTGTTCCATTTGTCAGGGAAAGATTACCTTATAGTTGTTGATTAATGTCTTAGTATTTAGAAATTATTCTGATATTAGTTAACTTCTAAGCTGGTCATAAATGGACTCAAGTGAATATTTTCACGACATGGTATTCCAGAAATTGTAGTATTGGATAATATAGTCGTCAGTGTTCAAGCCTTGAATTTAAGAACTTTGCTGATAATTATGCGTTCAGACACACCACCCCGAGCCCATTAAACCCCCAAAGTAATGGTGTTGATAAACGGTTTTCAAGTAATCAAACGTTCACTTTTTAAGAAAAGAAATTATAATAATGAAGACCCAATGTGGCACTAACACCATATTGCGCAACCCCATTAGCGTGTGGTAAATCTCTGGCAGGGCGGTTACTATGCAGAAAACTGCTAACTAGACTTCCGGAGACTTCTAACTACACACAGCAGTTGAGAAGTCTTGTGATCGTGTCCGCCCACAGCAATACAAATGTACACTCGTAGTGCAAACCCGCTAAATATACTGAATAATGGTAACATTGCAAGAATTCGTGGGAAACATGGTTGGTACAGTAAGTCAAGAGTTATGGAGGAAGCGTGTCCTCGTTCATATCGTGTAAGAACTGAACATGGTCATATCGTCAGACGTAACCCGCGTGATTTATTGAAGACTAGGGAGGAATTTCAGGGCTTGCCAATGGAACTTTCCAGTTTTAGCTATGCCCCGCCCATCACTAATTAAGCTCCACCCACACTTCACCGTGTTGGTATTGATTGATCCCGAATGCCCTGACTATCAATCTCCTGAAAACTATACAGTTAAGTTGTTGAATATTTAAAAACTAATCTGACTGCGTGCTGTTGCTGCCTATGGCAGCAACAGCGCCCAGTCAAATTAGTTTCAAAATATTCAACATAATATTTATTAAATATTGTTTTTAATAGTATAGACATACAATTCGTACAACAACGTATAGTCCGTCTTCAACTATGCGTTCGTGATGTACTTATCCACGCCATTCACGACGCCATAATAACGGCAACGATTGTGATGCCATTCTATACGTCATGTGGTTGCCTTACTTGATTATGACGTCATATGATGGATGGATACATTGGAAAGGTACATTGTCATTGATGTTGAACTGGAAGCAGATGTACCACGTGTCCCTAACATTGCACCTTATCCAGAGCCAATCTGTATCTGTATGTGGAAATCCAGCCTCGATGGGCTCGCCCCTATTCCGCAGGGTGCGAACGGTTCTTCAAACGTCTAAAAGTCTTAAATACACGAATACACGAAATTTACTCTGACTGAGTAGGATTAAATGAATTAATGTCAAATTGATTGCAGAGTTTTTCATTCACACATTAATGAGAAAGTTCTGTTAGTAACATTTAAAAGTTGTAGAAGAATAGGTATTTTTTTAATTTTCTCTGCATGAGTTACTTTGATTAGTGTTCATTGATGTATTTATACAGACAGCGCCTCAATCAATTCACCTTTCCAGAGTACCCAGCCATCATATGACGTCATAATGAACGGCGTGGTGTGTACAATGACATCATAATGGATGACGTCAAGAATGACGTCGATAAGTACGTCACGAACGCATATTTGATGACGGTCTATGGGCTGTTGTACAAATTGTTTGCTCTTACTATTTAATAAATACTCTGTTGAATATTTTGAAACTAATTTGACTGGGCGCTGTTGCTGCCTATGGCAGCAACAGCACCCAGTCTAATTAGTTACAAAATATTCAACAGCTTCCCTGTATAGTTTTCAGGAAATTGATAGCTAGGGCATTCGGGGATCGATCAATCCAAACACGGCGAGGTGTGGTTGGAGCTTAGCTAGTGATGGGCGGGGCATAGCTAAAAATGGAAAGGTCCATTGGGTACGTTTAAGGTGCAAGGCATAGCAGAGAAAACGTGTAGTTTTAGCAATTTTGAGAGAATTTGCTCTGGACGGCTTAATATTCAATCTGGATATCATCATTGTATGATCAAGTATCAGCTGAGTTGTATTTTCAGGATCAGCTAATAATGCGTTGATGATGAATGGGTTATTTTCTAGGTACAAAGTAGTGAGAATAGGCCTAGTCTTCAAATATGTTTTGACCCCTCCAATGCTGTACATATTGTAATGAAGTGATTCCTATCCTCAGGATGCTGAATAACATAGTAAACACATGTCAGAGACGACAGCGTATTGATTGAAACAGGCACGATTTGCTTGCAAGATGTATGAGCCAGTTAGAATCAATGTGGTATGCACTGCCTCATCAACAGGGTAGCTCTATAACTAGAAGTGGGCGGACACTAAGCACCATGCACGTTTAATTAAACAATATTGAATAATGAGGACAATGTTTTCAACACACCTATTGATTGACTTACGTTTCCTGAAACAATTAACATTAACTTATGAACATACATCATTATAAATAATCAGTACTTTATTTCAATTTCTTATCATTTTTTTTCTTTATGTTTCATTTTATCAACCTTCCTATTGTGGTATAATGCAACGTATTAATATTTAAAGGGGGTTAGAGTGAAGGTCATAATAAAAATATTAACTTAGCTTCCGGGATGTTACAAAACATTACATTTTCGACCTTCTAGCACCAGATTATCAATGAGAGAATATTTAGAATAACACGCTGATTTGATATTGTGCAAACATGCAACCGTGACGCCCTTGGGCACGCGTCAACCGCGGACTGATATATTATGATGTTATGGCTGTCAGCTGATGTTCAGATAGAGTGGGTAAGAGAGTACGTTTGACTCTTAATTGAAACTCGACCCGCAATTAGGCTTATAAGAGGACATTGGATTTGGGCCTGTCTGTAGGCCGAAGCTGCTTCTAAAAAATCTGATCCGATTAGACTCAAATCGTAATACAACAACGGATCTTACCTTGAAAGAGGATGGTATTTAGACGTGATCCGGCTGGCCGTTATCGGATCGGATCAAATTCTGAGCCTATGCATACCTCGGAGACTAGGCATACGTTGTTCGATTTGATAGATGTGCCAAATGTTTAAGCCAACCACATCAAAATAAGTAAGTTCCCCCTAAATATAGGCTAATATTTGCTAAGATATATATCTGATCGTAATGAAATTTCCCAGAGGTTGTTAGATTGTCTATAGCAACAATCAGTGAAAATTATTATTCCATAAGTTGTGCTATGCCTGAATGCACACGCTGAATACAAAATAGCCCCCTCAGAAATTGTAAAAACTACTGCTTATGTCTGACATTAAATCTGATAAAACACCATTAATAAGGCTTGCATAATTCTCTGGGTTCTTTTACCCAGCCACCGATGTGATGCACTAATGGATGACAATGCACGCCTATATAGGGGAAATGTCGATGAGTTTCTGGACCATCAAGGCATAGAGTGGAAGGTATGGTCTGTCAATTCTCCAGACGCAAACCCCATTGAACATCCTTAGAATCAGTCTCAGCAGGCCCTGCACCACGGAGTAGCGATTGCGTAAAGCCATTGATTTGTAGACATGTGCCATCTACTAAAACGGAATGAGTGGCTATGCCCTTAAGCTGTAGGTGGGGCTTAGAATACACCTTCCGTATCCTCTGCGTGTCGTACGAGGCGACTAAAGGAGGTACGGGTGAGGTAACCCTGACAGAAACCTCGAGTGCTGAAGACGGAGGTTCCAGGCCGCACGGCGCACTCTAATAAACCATGGATCCACGCACTTAGCGCTTATGATCATGTCGATAGTCACTTACAGGACTGGCGGTATGATCAGCGAACGAAAAGAAGAAAAAAAAAAGAAGTGGATATTCCATAGCATTAGACACCATGCAGGATTTCCGACGGGAAGTAATACCACGACATTTGTGTCGGGTTGGGTTGTGAGGGTGGGGTGGGTGGTCGGGTGGGGTGGGTGGGGGAGGGGGTTCGGGCCGATGACATGTGAAAAACTTAATTGCAAACCGATATATATATCTTAGAAGATATTAGCCCATATTTAGGGGGAGGGGGATTTAATTATTTTGAACTGTTTACATTGATGTCAATACAAACACGTCGACTTACTCGACTTACCCCGCTTCGTAGGTGGGTAGCCTGGATGCCCCTAGCCGTTTAGGCGCTACTCTAGTAACTCGACTAGCTATGCTATTATTGGCCCAAACTCATCATGAGCATATGACGTCATATCCAATTACGTCACTGTCGTCACATGTAGGCTGACATCTGAATTATAATTGACAGAATTCTCCGTCATGAAGCTGGAAAAGTCCGTCAATTGTACGAATTGTATGTCTGATGGATTTACTATTTGATAAACTTTCTGTTGAATATTCTGAAACTAATTTTACTGGGCCATAGGCAGCAACAGCACCCAGACAAATTAATTTCAAAACATTCAACAGGTTACCTGTACATTTACCTTGAGCGTTCAAAGTATATAAGTCCATCCCAACACTCGCAAAACGTGGGCGGGCCATAGCTAGAAATGGCCCTCGTTGCTTACTAGAAAACGTGCTTTCCACAACCAATAATAGTATTAGAAAATGTTAATATCACTTTATTGTTACGGGTTCTTCCAATGCTGATTCCTAGATTTGCTATTTTAAGCTTAAATCATATCACACCATCTATCTGCTGGCCTATATCTGCTCTAGGCTGTGTATGTTTACGACTAGACAAACAACACGGGGTAATTAATAGTAGAATACATATTGATAGGGTATATACGTGTTAACAGAAATATCACGGCCATTGACTTAGTGGTCATTGACAGTTATCATTTAAAAGTGTATCACGCTTGCGTACAGAAGTACCGGTTATCAGTCAACTTGTTCCATTCACATGTTTTGTTCAAGTGTATGCGAAGGTTTGGCATAGATACACTGGTATTACTCCAGTTTCTGACAGAGCATTCCAGTCGTTGACTATTCTGTTTGGACAACACATTCTTCTGAAGTATGTTTGTGGACTATGCTATGTTTGTGACCCATATGTGTTGTATCCCGTTTAATGAAGAATTTGTCTATGTCAAGTTTGTAAATTTTATCAAATATCCTGTACACCTGTAGCATGTCTGCTCTTAGTCTTCTATAAGCTAGTGTTGGTATTCGTAATGTCCTTAACGTGGCATTGTATGTTAACCCTCTCATTCTTGTGATCATTCTTGTAGCTCTCCTTTGCACCTTCTCGACTTCTGAATTCTCTGTTTTATTGTCTATGTACCACACTGATTATAAAACTTGAGGGGAATTGTCTATATGGGTAATTATCGAGATCAGCACGCTGCCCGTTTTTATTCACCCTGCATGGGCTTAGGCGGGTGCCCACCTAGATTGGTGACCCATCCTTAAATTTTAAAATCGTTACTTCTCTCTTGTTGATGAATAGATCCTGACGACACCTACGGGGTGGAGTGGGGGTGGGGTGGGGTTGGGGGGGGGAGGGGGTTGGGGTGGGGTGGGGGTGGTGTGGTGGTGCTCTAGTGCTAGGTGTCGACGCCATAGCGGAGCCTGATTTTCGATTCACCATTAGCCATATTTTAGAAGGGTGCTCCACCCTTAAATCTTAAAATCGCCATTCTTCCGTTATTAACGAACGAATCTCGATAAAAGTTGGGTTACTCTACTTACAGTAGATCAGAGACGATGGCTATACAAATTATGGAGTCCCGGATCTTAGCTCGTGTGAGCCTTTTCTCGTTAGAACACGCTTTAGTCTGTTGAGACTAGCGTTGCTTCATTTAGAGCGGTAGATGGCGTGTGAATACCCCCATATGCTATTCCATATGGGGGGGGGGAGGGGATGGGGGGGGGGCATAAGGTGACTTGGGCATTAACTCTCCTGGGGTAACTAGGAATGTAAACCTTGTTCCTTTAAGTATACTCAGATTCTTTGCAAGTTACAAAAAACATTTGATGTCCACATGAAATGTATATTTACGGCACTTTGTTATGGTAGATGGATGATAAAAACCCAGCAACATCGACCAGTCAAATTTGTTTCAAAATATTCGACAGAATGTTTATTAAATAGTAAAGACATACAATTCGTACAGCGTGTCGGGCTATTAAGCATTTAAGATGGACTAAATCGAGTTATTCATGTTGTAATCGATTATGACATCTTACGATGGATGTATAAACTGGTAAGCTCCATTGGTGACGGACTATTGTACGAATTGTATGTCTTTACTATTTAATAAAGATGCTGTTGAATATTTTGAAACTTATTTGACTGGGCGCTGCTGCTGCCAAAATATTAAACAGCTTACCTGTATAGTTTTCTGGAAATTGATAGTCAGGGAGTTCAGGGATCGGTTGATCCCCATACGAGCGAGGTGTGGGTGGAGCTACGCTAAAACTAGAAATGTACATTTTCCCAACATTTTGTTAAATATTTTGAAACTAAGTTTATTGGGAGCTGTCATAACAGCCCACCTGTATGGTTACCTTGAAATTGAGATTCTAGAAATTCAGGTTTCAAATTTGTTTCCAACACACGCATAACATGGCCGGGGGTGGGGGGGGGGGGGGTATTCCGATCGCGCATAGCTAGAAATACATCCTTCTAGTGAGCTCAGGTAGCAAATAATTTCACCTCTCAGGTGTGTGGTGGGGAGGGTGTCTGCGTGTTGTGTGTGCGTGTGCGTTTGAGCGTCCGTGTGTGCATGTGTGTGCATGCGTGCGTGCGTGCGTGCGTGCGTGCGTGCGTGCGTGCGTGCGTGCGTGCGTGCGTGCGTGCGTGCGTGCGTGCGTGCGTGCGTGCGTGTGTGTGTGATTCTCAGCTCGTAATATTGCACTTCACACGGTGTGTGCGTGCGTGTGCGGGATACTGAGCTCGTAATATTGCACCTCCCACCGGTGGGTGGGGGTTGGGGTGTGGTTGGGGCGGTGGTGAAATTCTCAGCTCGTAATATTGCACCTCCGAAGGAGGGGAGGGGGGTGTTGTTGGTTCTCAGCTCGTAATATGAAGATAACGACTTATGATACACGTATATATATATGGGGTGGGAGGGGGGGGGGGGGAGGGAATATAAGTCGTTAACTTCATATTACGAGCTGAGAACCAACAACCCCCCCCCACCCCCTCCTTCGGAGGTGCAATATTACGAGCTGAGAATTTCACCACCACCCCAATCACACCCTAACCCCCACCCACCGGTAGGAGGTGCAATATTACGAGCTCAGTATCCCGCACACGCACGCACACACCGTGTGAAGTGCAATATTACGAGCTGCATATGAGTCTGTATAATATGTAAACATGCTTCCCAACTGATAATGATGATGATGATGATGATGATGATGATGACATTTTAAACTGACGAAAAGCATTTTTCCAACTTGTGCTTAGGATTATTCCAAATTTATTTACTAATTTTCCAACAGAATATTTCTTACATTGTCAGAAAACTTCTATTGAATGTCCCCAAATACATATAAAGTCTTGGTATATATTTGTATTTAAATGATTAAAGCGTATGCCAGGCGCGTTGCGCGTTACTTTGTACCAATTGTTATACTGTTTGTCTCGGCATTAACTATTGCCATAGGCGCTGGACGGACGTGAGAGCGTAGAGGCGGGGTGGATATGGTATGGCGGGGTGCGGGCATCTTCAACCAACCTTCACAATTGAGATTGGCCCACACATCATTTATGTTGGTTAAATATGTGTATAAATGATTGGGGCTATGCAGAACATTAAACTATATTAATTATAGTTTTCTCGTAAACATGCCTTCAGCTAAAACTAGTATGTATTCGTTTTCCTAAATATTTGTGAGATTACAAAAGGTTTCGTCATCATCACAACGTTGAGATCAAGAATATTTTCCCAGGAAAATTGAGCAAAATATGATAAATCCGCAGGCAATTGAAAGGCTGTATCTGTCTCCTGAAATGCATAGGAATGCATCCGAGAACATCTACGTTTTTGCTGGGTTTAGGTGTGCGCGCGTTCATTCGTTCCTGCGTGCGGCGGGGCGTGCGTGTGTATGGTGAGGGTGCGGGGTGGGGGTGGTGGCTGGAGCCCCATATATAAGAGGGGGCGATCACACATAAACTGTTGACGAGCCCGCATTTTGGCATCACCTACACTTATGTCGGTCGACTCTTCACAGACACTATATTTGAAGGGAGGGTTAAGTCTACTCCTCTGCACCTCCCCGTTTCACGGTCAAATCATAATTGCATTCCATACCAGTGTCACTGATGTGACTTGATAGTGGTCACAATTCTAGAATTGATGAAAGAATACAGAAATCTAATCATCATTCAGCCCATTGCACCCAGTCACGTCTGGTTAAACTGAGGTGTAAAATTCTGAATGAGATGTTAACTATAGACTAATTCACAATTTTATACACCGGTTAACACAAAAATGTGTCCCTGCGTTCAATTAGGTCTCGGTGTAATTTGCCACTTATAGTGTAAAAATCAGCTTCTCTGACCTTCTGATTTTCAAAATTTCTAGGGGGAGGACCTACAGAACACCGCTCAATGCCAGGAGTCGCCTCTTTCCGACAGCTATTACCATGCATGTCGCCCAGGCAAATTTATTTTAAAAAGCACCGCTTTGTTTATGTAGCACACTTAGCAGGTTTTTGCGGTTGCGTCCTCTAGGGTTGTTGATGACACCGAGCGCAGCAAATCCAAGGCTTTTTGTGCAGGAGCTTCTTGTGACATTCCCATATAAACATGGCCAAATAGACACCATCTTTATTAGGCCTCCTTCACTGATAGTGTATAATGCGTCGGCGGAGATTATACTGTTATGCCAGTGACGCTGGGTTATGGTACGGATGTGTTTGCGGTGACAGGCGTCAAGCTTATCTAGAACTGCCTTAGGACCTGTCCGACTGTTGTAGTTGTACAGCATCAGGTCCGGCATGCAAGCGTAGGCTAGATGCTTCGTCGAGGATCTAGAGTTTCCAAAAGGACTGGAATGTAATGTTTCCCGTGACGCAACATGCAGCGATGAGGAGCTGCTCATTAATGAGTGAACCCATGATTTTGATCTTCCTCCACCCCCCCCCCCCCCCCCCCCCCCCCCGCCACACGGTGAGAATCCTTTGTCACTGATAGATGTACCTGAGTAAACGCTGTCTTGGCTTTGTTCATGAAGATTCACAGTCTTGAGTTATTCTGCAGTTATAGTGAGAAATTATGTATCATTGGAAAGATAATTACTTAGATGTTATGCTTACTGGAGAACCCCCATAGGGGCCTATATATATGTGTAGCCCCGTGACTCTTGTGTGTTTGGTGGGTGTAATCAAAGCTTCGTTTTGAAATCCACTCTTGTTGGCCTCGTTAACATCAGGCAACTGACGATTTACCCTCGTGAAATAAAGATTATTATTATTATTATTATTATTATTATTATTATTATTATTATTATTATTATTATTATTATCACGATGAAAAAGTGAAATAACTTTAAGATTACCTCTGGATGAAGACTGTAACGACAGTCTTTTGATAACACTTACAATCAAATTGTTGTCGGAATATTTTAGCACGTTTCACATTAATTAATTTAAAATTAATACGGTTTGGCGAATAGGGGTATGGAAAAAATTGACCAAAGCAAACCTCAGCGAGAAATGTATCACACAAAAACTGGGGTGAGGCAGGAAGAATCCCTCTCCCCGTTTTTATTTTCAATCTTTAGAAGAATGGTTACATGACAATAATATTTTTAGTCTGCACACGATTAGCACATTAGCAGACACCAAATTACATCGCCTACTTTTACTTAACAGTATTACTGTATGCAGACGTCACGGTCATTATGGCAGATTCTGCAAACAACCTACAGAGTACATAACATAGTTTTACATAGTAAACGATTAAAACAAGGGACATTTTACCAGATTGAAACTGTAGATGAGTATTTATTATTAGAAACACTTTTCAAAAGTAATAGCAATTTTTACTCATGCAGAAAGCGAAATATTGCACAGGGAAATAAAGCTATGTCCCAATTACTCAGAAACATCAAAGAACATGATATACCGATTGACCTCCAATGCAGCCTATTCTAACAGCATGATAACGACAGTTATCTTATATGGGTCCGAAGTATGGGGGTTCTAAAGTCTAGATATGTTCGAAGCATGCCAAATTCAATTTCTAAAATATACGCTACACGCAAAGAAAAGCACTCCAACTGTGATGATGTATGGCGGAACGGGTCGCTATCCCCTGAGCGTAATGGTCAAAACGAATATGTTACGGTTCTGGGCAGCTCTGGTTAACGCAGTTTATTATTTATTAAATAGGAGAGGAAGACTTAATTAATGCAGACCTTATCTAAATAAATCGTTTAGTGAAATTGACAAAGGAAAAGTTACAAACGCAGTATGTCCAAAACAGGAAAAAATCATCTCTAAGCATCTACCAGGTTAGCTTTCTATAAGGAAATCAAGGAGGAGTTTCAATTTGAAAAATATCTGATTGCATTACTCGTCAAGGACATCGTTATCCTTTTTCACTTTAGGAGCTTAAACCATAACTTGACAATTGAGACTGAACGGTGGACAAGAATCAACAGAAATGACAGACTAGGTACTGTTTGTAATAAACTGCGTGACGAAAAACACTTTCTCTACAACTGCACCAAATATAATGACGTAACGTAACAAAAATATACCGCAGTACTATATCACAAGTACAAATGCAGAAAAAATAAAGGAACTTCTAAGAATATGCAATGGACATATCCTTAGCAATTTATACAGATTGCTTAAATTTGCTAAGAGACCCATCGCACAATAAAATAAATATAACCTATGTAATAAAAATACAATAGAATAATTACAACATAGAACTCCAATACGGTAATTAGAGCAACTAATGTTTTACTTGTAAACTAACTGCATGCCCTGTATTAAAATGTCATGTATTCACGCTACCACCTAAATTATTCTGTACATATTTAGCCTCATATGCCCTTGACGGGTCTGAGTGTAATAAAGTGAACTTGAACTGGGGTTTGAGCTCATAACTTCTAGATGCCATTCAAGCCATATAGCTAGGCTGTTTCTTCTGATTTCGGTCTATTATGGCTAACTCCGCCATTCTTACATCGGTACATATTTCTACTTCTGGGTGGAGACTGGAGTACGGAGGGGCAACGAGGATTGCCCATTTTCCACCGATAGCGAGCTATAGTCACTCATGGTAAGGAACCCGGTTCGCTGTTTAAGAACGCACGTAGGCCTATACACGCTAACCACTGAGCAACCGTCTCCAGACATAGCACTTCGCGGTGAGGGGCTAAATAAAATATATAGCCTATGGCTCCAGCAAGCTAAGCGCGCTACAGACACGTACAATCAGCTGGTGTTACTAAAATAGCAATGACAAAGATATGGTAACTCAACAGCAATAACAACATTGGCAACCTAATTCCTGGAAGCCTCTTGGTGAATAATCTGTCAAATATTCACCGCTACTATTCTGGGGGCGCCAGGAAGAGCCGATACGAGATATTCATAGATCTGGTAACGCCAAACTCTCCGAGTGGTTAGGGCTGGTGAGTTGGGGTGAGGGTGGAGGTGGCTTTGCGGCGGCATTTTGTGGTTCGAACATCAGTCATCTGCAAGGTTTATGTAGTGATGTCTGCTTCCTATTTGCCCGTATTTCGTGTACAAAATCCGCGTACGCAATCCGCATATGCAATCCGTTTTTTTATCCAAGCGTCAATAGTAGGCTAAACGATTAGGAATCGTTTAATCATTTAAAAAACGATAAATAAAAATTTTTATATGCTTTTGTATTGTAAGAAGCCTGAATAATTTGGAAGAAGGAAAATAATTACTATCCCAAAACAAATGCGACGACCATATCTGCGACCTTTATTTTTTGACAAAATGTTAACAGACAGATGAGTGACTAACAGCAAAATTAAACTTTTTATCATTTTAAGCAGCAGATACCTTACTTGAATTATCCCGACCAATATTTAAATTGTTATATTTTAACACAGCCGAATTATTTGAGCGATGCAAATGTTGACATCATGTGCAACAAGCATGGTCCGTTTTCTCGTTCACATAGGAAGAATTAGCTCCAAGAAGCTTTTAATAACATATTGCCTATACGTGGGCTGTGAAAACGAATAACGTATGTAGAATTGTGGAAAGGTTCGCATAGAAGTAATTAATACTAATCAAATGTTCTGAACATATTTGCTTAGTATTAATTATGTCCACGTGAACATTTCCATATTTTTGTATGTATAGCCTATGTGGATTGCCGACGAATAGAAATCGGTCTTTACGATTGTTGTGACAGCGTGCCTGGTTCGTGTCTACGTGTATTTACACAACGAAAGCCCACACCTATATAACGCATTAGCAAATACGTAGTCATATATTCCTTCGTCTTGCCTGCTCATTCTTTTTGATGACATTTCCCGTTGACCTTTTGACTCCAAAATCAAGAGTTTTCTTCGGGAACCTGTCAGCAACTTCATATCCAAGTTTGTTGATCGCTTCAGCAAAACATGGCCTATCGCATCTGAGACGCGAGCACCTACTACTCACCTCTCCGATGGCTACTCGATCGCCTCACTGAGGCCATATGCTGTGACGTGTCATACCAACTACAGTTAGTTTTAAACTGGTAAACTCACCGACTTAGAATACTTCTAGAGGATGATTGAAATAGCCTTCAGGTCAGGATATAATTCCATAAGTTGGTGCCCACTTGGTGGAGTGTGGGCCTACAGATCAAGCAGCGTGATCTTGATTATACTATATAATTATGTTTGCTTCTGTCAAGTTGACAAGGTTCGTGCAGATAGAGAAGCTTTTTTGTGACAAGTTATTCCACAACGTTAGCCTATATAGCGCGTGGAAAGAAGGCGTTTTGGACCATGTTGTTGGCCCAAGGTTGTTGCAACTGGTTGAAATCGACGTTAATATATTCATAGACTGCATACAGGTTAGACTTAAAAATAATGTCTGCTGCTGCTCATCCGACACCCACCTGCTCACCCACCCATCCCGCCGCCCGCCCACCGTCCTATCCACTCACCGGTCTGCGATCCCCATCGCGCTCGTAAACTCTTACGCTTGTGATTCTAACTCGACTGTCCAGAGGCTTCTCCTGAAAAGCCAGAGGAAACCTGAGAGCGAGGAAAGAAATTTTTCCTTATACAATTGCTCCCAACCCATGACTAATGACGTAGACTAGTGTATATATTTCACTTCCTGATCGGGTATCTAATAACGACATTTCAGGGCAAACTATAAGAATAAGCTATATAATAGGATACTCATAACGAACAAGAATTGAAAAGCAGAGGAGGAAATTGATATATTTAAATAGATAATAGAAGCATATACTTATCATAAACACAGAATAAAAGTATATACTTATTATCATGTGCATATATGTATAGTAATCAAGAATAACAACTGGTATGCTAAGCCATATAGTTAGTTACTTCTTTTCCATCGCTGGTATCACACTTGGAGAGCCGTTCTCAAGATGAAATCTGTGGTTTTCTGCAGCTCTTCCACAGGCCCATACAGCTTTTCAAGAAAAGAGGTTGACAAAGGCCAGATCTCTTCTCTCAGCAGCTGATACGTACTGCAACATTGAAGTATGTGGTATGTGGTCTGTTCTGCTTCTCCACAAGGACAAGTGGGCGATGTCGTAAGGTGGAACCGCCTGTACATGTGTTGGCTTAGTCCGTTATGTTCAGTTCTGAGACGAAAAATGGTCACTTGCTCTGGCCTCGAGAGATGATGGTAGGCATCTTCTGATTGAGGTGTTCTGTAGAGTGACTTGATGATAGTCTTCATCTCTTTATGGGTAACCATGTTTTCTATCTGATTCTCTTCTGCATAGTTAGTTACTAGTCAAGGGCAATGATTCTCTCACTCTCCTTATTATCCGTCCGAAGTACTCACTAATTCATAAACTAGAGGTACTTATTCATGCACTATCGCCTGTGGGACGCACGTACTAAGCCAAGACGTATTCCAGAAGCAGACATATCTATATGGCGGAACTAAATGATGCAATCCTAAGAGATTGTGATATTTGGATTTTTATACATATAAGTATATTGCTATTTTAAATACGAAATGGGAGAAAAGGAAAGGCATAAAAAAAATCACAGGACTACAAAGTGATGCAAGCGAATAGGAGCCGTACCAAACCTCTGAAATCAGCATGGGAATGCGTGATAAAGAAAAGCGCCACCTGTAAGAAACGAGACTATAATAAACATGATTAGTAAAAAGCATAATTACGGATGATCATGATTCAATAATTGACATCCATCCTACAGTACAGCTAACCCCTCTTGTGTAAAACTAACTTTTCAATTGTCAAACTCGCCAAAAGGCCTATGAAGTGGTGTTGAGCAACGTCCATTTTAGGCCAAGAGTATCCAATTTTGAAAATTTACCACTTGAATGACTGGCTTGGTAACCGAGCCAGTCATTCCAGTGGTAAATTCTAAAAAAATAGGACACACTTGATCTACATATGGATGCTGGCTAGGCTGAATTTTCAATTTTCTTGACTATTAATTCATGAATCGTCTGGCCCGTGAAAAACGGCATCTGTGGTGGCCATGAGAAATGTCCGTTTGTAGGAAATTTAAGTGCGAAAATTATAATTTTCTTGGAAACGATCTCGGCCATTAAGTGGTTAATTAATATGGGCAGCATTTTGACGATTTGAGGCGCTGTTGACACATGAAGGGTTAATAAATAAGGTAACATGCTTTCCAACCCCAAAAATTAGAAGCATGCTAATTAGTACAATTTTGAACACGATGCAAAAAATGTTCTGTTGATACTTTGAACATACCTGAATTTGAGGACATTGCTGCCTTGGTTCAACAGAATATTTATTAAATAGTAAAAGCAAACAATTTGTATAACAACGCATAGACCGTCTTCAAATATTCGTTCGTGACGTACTTATCGACGTCACTCATGACGTCATTCATTATGATGTCATTGTAAACATCACGCAGCTCATTATGACGTCATATGATGGGTGGGTACTCTGGAAAGGTGAATTATGTTCGAAATATGCAACAGTACGCTTTAATTTGTTTTGGAACATGTTAAGTTATTTCTGAGTTGTACCGTACCAGAGTTGATGATGTTGGACGTGTAGGAGGATAAACGAGAATTTTGAGTTTGTAAATTATAGAATGGACGACTGGAATCTGCGACTTCAGCAGAGCCACACTTATTGCATTTGGGGAAAACCCCTAGACAAACTCTGTAAATAGCATGAGACAATATACCTTTCCAGTTTTAGCTATGCCCCGCCCATCACTAGCTAAGCTCCACCAACACCTCGCCTTGTTGGGATTGATCGATGCCCGAATTGCCCTGAAAACTATACAGGTAAGCTGTTGAATATTTTGTAACTAATTTGACTGAATGCTGTTGCTGCCTATGGTAGCAATAGCGCCCAGTCAAATTAGTTTCAAAATATTCAACATAATATTTATTAAATAGTAAAGACATCCAACCGTACAGCAACGCTTTGTATTACCTACGCCATTCATGCCGTCATTCATTATGATGTCATTCTACACATCACGTAGTTGATTATGACGTCATATGATGGATGGATAAATTGGAAAGGTATATTATGTACTCACTCGATAACTGGAGCAACCGATTAGCAGTAATTATTTTTAATTAGGATTAACGATTGTTAACTGGTTAACTCAGTATTTTGTAGCAAAATTAGAATATTTAAATATACCCACTAACATGAAATGACTGAGAACTGATAACATTATTAATTAATAATAGCAATGACTAATATTTTATCTGATCATAATTGTTAAATAACAATTAGCAACTAGAATATATTTCCTGGAGTAACTGCGTAGAAACATTAAGCATTTTAATGGCGACAGAACCAATATGTGAATAGCATGTTTTATTTGATGATTTGTGTAGGTTTATGCCATGTCAGATAGGCTTAGAATGAACGTCTGGTGGTTTAGAAAAATGAGAATATATATCAACTGAACAAGTTTCAATTGAGGAATTCAGTTTTAGCTATGCCCCGCCCATCTCTAGCTAAGCTCCACCCACACTTCATCAGTGTTGGGATCGATCGATCCCTGAACTTCTTGACCATCAATTTCCAGAAAAACTATACAGATAAGCTGTTGGCTATTTTGAAAGTAATTTGACAGGGTGGCAACAGCGACCAGTTAAATTAGTTTCAAAATATTCAACAGTATGTTTATTAAATAGTAAAGACGTACAACAATTTTAAGCCAAGCGTTCATGGCGAACTTAGCTTAAGTTAGTCATGACGTAATTGATTATGACGCGATCATATATGTCACGTGGTTGATTACGACGTCATATGATTGACTGAGAAACTGGACTCCTCCATTATGTTAACATCTCCGTTTGGCTACCATGTATACGGTGCTCTTTGATTTCGCGACAACAGTTGGAAAGTACTCTTTCCGTAAAAGAGGAAGATTTTATGACCACACATGCTCTTATTTCGGAAATCTACTTAGCCATACATTGATCACGTTTCTGGCGAATTTCGCTTATTCCGGATCACAAAGAATATGATTTGTAGCCAGGGCAACAATTGCCCGCTTAGGATTTATTTAAGTCAGCGACTCCCGATTTGCTAAGCTTCAACTCATTCGGTTCAAGACTCTAAGAGAAACCGTGGCTAAAATATTGATATATATATATATATATATATACATTGTCTATGATGACAATATGGACACTTAAAGTAGATTTCTTGAAACTGATATATTATTAATTATATTATTATATAGTATTTAAAATCGATACCACATCAAGTCAATATAAGATCCAAGCTTCGAGTCGATCGGACCAAGAGTGAATTTGGCGGCAATTCGGAATCCTTCTGTTTGTTTTCAACCTTTCCTTTCTACCAAACAATGAAAGCAAGTAATATTGAACACAATGTGTATCGTTGAACACATATGTGCCATGAACTACTTTCTAATAGTATGATAATGATTATGCTGAGGAGATGTGTAGGTCCCAGTGGGTACAAGACACTGCCCAAGTTTAAAGTGGAGCAGGCTAATACGCTAGGAACATATGCAGTGGAAACAAGAAAGAAAGAAGAAAAAATAAGAAAAAGAATAATTTTAATTAATACTAACGTGTTTCCTGAAGCCTTTATATAGCTGCCATTTATATTGCATTTTAATGCTAATATTGTGGCATTTTTATGAAACAATTCAAGCAAAAGAATGCATTAAAGTATCAACTGTTTTACTACCTATCTTAGCAGTCGAGAAATCATAAAATATCACTTATACACATCTTAATGTCGGCGATAAAAAGAAATAATTTCAGTCAACTCGTGTATAAAACCAAAATAAATTCTCATTGTTTGCAATGCATATGATGAGACTGGTTAGAGAGCCCACCACCACCACCACCACCAACCACCACCAACTACTACTACTACTAACTACTACTACTACTACTACTACTACTACTACTACTACTACTACTACTACTACTACCACCACCACCGCCACCGCCACCGCCACCGCCACCGCCACCGCCACTACCGCCGCCGCTGCTGCTGCTGCTTTGGAAACTATTTGATAAGTTGGATTAAGATTTTATAATCAAATCCAGAAAGTTGTTTAAAGATAAATGGGTGCTTGGCAAGGGTTTTCCCTAATAAACGAGGGATACGTCAGGGGTGCCCATTATCTGCTATTCTATACATTATGACTGCTGAAACAGTAGAAGAAGCAATTCGGCAGAATTTATTCATTAAAGTTTTTACCATTCCAAACAGTTGCACATAGACAATAACATTCAATTGGGGGGGGGGGGGGAGGGGGGGGGGAGGGTAGAGCAAGTTCGCAAATTACCACAGTGTTGGAAAGGTAGGTATTTAACTATTAAAGGTAAAGTTATGATAGCAAACTGTTTAGCTACTATAAGCTATGGTATATAGGAACGGGCATTTCTATACCTGAGAATATTTGCTTAAATATAGAAAAAACATTTCCAATTTTATATGGTTGGGTAAGCATTGGATCAGAAAATTAGTATGGTATTTATTTTACACCCGGATCACTATGCAGCGTAAGAGGGTGTGTGTGGGGTGGGGGAGTGGGGTGGGGTGTGGGTGGGTGTGGGGTGGGTGGGGTGGGTTATGGTGTTCCCCTTTTTGACAGAGTGCTTACATGTTAATATTAATAGTAATAGTCAGTATACATTACTGTTAACATAATTAATTAACCTATATATAATCACCATTCTAATTGTTCTTATTATCATTATTGTATGGTGTTGTCGTTATCTGTGTTGTAGTTGTTATCATCATTATCGTCGTAGTCGTCGTCGTCGTCGCCGCCGTCGTCGTCGTCGGCGTCGATCTTGCAGAATCTACCTATTTATAGTGGTTTATAGAACAAAGGTTTCCCTATGATACATGGTCTGGATGTTTTAAACATGGAATGGATTGATTATAATAACTTATCAAATCCTTATATTAAATTATTGCAAAAGCATGTCGTGAATTAAGCAGTAAACGGAAACCAGCAGATGTGAATAAGGTAGACATCTTAGAAGAAATCTCCGTCATGAATACACATATAATCAAAGATGATAATGAATCTTTAAACAGGTATTCTTTTATTAAAGATAAAATGATATAAAATATATCTTTTGTCCAATAAGAAACCTCTTTCTTCCAATTGAAGAAATGTATATCAAATCTAATAATTCTTCATATCGAATCTTCAAGCAAGCTTATGGTACTCTGCTTAGATTTATTCCAGAATGTTGGAAAGTAAAACGTCAACAGACTAATTATGTGTTCATACCTTTATCATGCCAGTTTTAAATTACTGACAAAGAGGATAATGAACAGCAAATAAGTGGTTTGAGAACAAAAGCTGGTTTATTAATAGATTTTAAGAGAATATAATTGTATATATAGGAGCAATGACTAGTTTTCGTCGTAGTCAAACTATTTTAAAGATTTTGAAATCAATTTTAAGAGTTTCTTTAAAAACCTTTTTATTGAAAAGCTAGAAAATGAATATAGCGAAATTAGCATATTTTATCATAGCATTGCTACTAACAAATTACTTTGAAAAACGAAACAAAGAAATGACCCATATTGTGAATTCGGTCATACTGAAGATAAATTTAGAACAGTGTTTATTAAATTCTGATAGACTGAAACACATATTATACATCCTTAATGATATATTAACACGCATTAAAGGTGACTCTGTTCTGACAAAATATGAGTACGTATTTGCTGATCGGGATCATTCGCCATTAACTCAAGTAAATAAATTAAATACCTATCTAAAATCTCTAGCTAAGCGTATAACAATCAGAATGACACCTCGCATCAGAGACTTAGAATATTTATATGTTTTTAAAAACTATTTAAGGTGCCGTATTAAACAAGATTAGAAAAGGTCTGCATTTTTTCATAAGTTAGAGTGTTGTGAAATAAGGTGGGCAATAAATAATGTTTTGTGCAATATTACAAATGGAGAACTGTTTATATATTATTATAATGTAATGTAATGATTGTAATGATTTGCCACTGTGTGTTGATATTTGTATACTTTGTGAAACAAAACTTACTAAACAAGCAAGGTAAAAAAGAAAAGAAAAAAAAGAAAGGAAAAGGAAAAGACAAAAAATAAACAAGCAAACAAGCAAACGACAACAACAACAACAACAACAACAACAACAACAACAACAACAGCAGCGACGACAACAACAACAACAACACAACAACAACAACAAAAACAACAACAAGAGGCAAGAGGGGCAACAACAGTTCCAGCAACGACGACGACGCCGGCGACGACTACGACGTGTATTGTAAATATGCATGCGCTGCCGTAAAGTGAAGGCAGGTGAGACCTCTCCATTAAAATGAGAATATCTACAGACGACTGAGTGAATTTCAATTCTGTAAATAACTCCCTTATAATGGACGATATTTTGGTATTAGTAGCCGCCCCACCACACCACACCCCACGCCCTATCATAAATTGTGTTTTGACCGGCTCCGTGTTGCACCGTCTATAGATTAATCCAATTTGTCAGTCACGTATATGACGTCATAAACAATTACGTTACATATAGGCTGACGTCACATTCATAATTTACAGAAATACCCAGCCATGAACCCTGGAATATTCCGTCAATTTTTTACTAAACACTGCTGAATATTTTGAAACTAATTTGACTGGGCGCTGTTGCTGCCATAGGCAGTTTTTATAATATTCAACAGGTTTGCTATATAGTTATCATGAAATTGGGATTCTGGGAATTCAGGATTCGTGTAGTTAAGGGCCATTCCAACAACATAAGCACAATTCACCTTTCCAGTGTACCCATCCATCATATGACGTCATAAATGAACTTGCGCGATGTGTACAATGACATCATAATGAATGACGTCATGAATGATGCCGATAAGTATGTCACGAACGAATATTTGAAGACGGTCTATGCGTTGTTATACAGATTGTTTGCTTTTACTATTTAATAAATATTCTTATTCTTAATAACAACACTGTCTGAGCCCCTGTGTATTGTAAATCATTGTTCAACATATTACATGATGAGGTAGATCGTGGTGGGCTTTACTGCCACGTCTTTTTAAAATTGTGCAATTATCATATTAGACCTCGGTGGTCTAATCATGTTGTCAGTGAATAATTGTCACATTCTTGAATTACAACCAGAACACATGCCATCTGGAACATGCCCAAAAGTTCATATAAAACCATCAGCTATGAAATGGTGTCTTCGCTAGGCTCAACTAATAGCCTCTTCCCGGAGGAAAATTAGCCATAGCGAAATAATCCTCGAGAGAATTGAAGACATCATTTTGTCGAATTTAGGTAGGAATTGGTTAATGGTTGATTTCACTTTTAGTCATGCCCCGCCCATCTCTAGATTAGCTCCGCCCATGTTTTGCGCGTGTTGGGATAGATTTTTATACTTTAAATCATGAATTCCCAGAATCCCAATTTCATGATAACTATACAGCTAACCTGTCGAATATTTTGAAAGTAATTTGACTGGGGTGCTGTTACTGCCTGCAGCAAGAGTGCTCAGTCAAACTACTTTCAAAATATTCAACAGAATGTTTCTTAAATAGTTCACAATGGACTTAGCTACGTCATTCATTACGCATTGTGACTGTGACGTCAGCTTATCTGTGACGTAATTGATTATGACATCATAAACTTAAGTGACTGGTCAGATTCATCAATCCACCTTTCCAGAGTATCCATCTATCAATCTGACGTCAAATGAGCTAAGCGGTGTGTAGGATGACGTCATAATCATTACGTCATAAATGATTCTATTTGGCCCGTCTTTAACTCTTAATAGTTCGACACGTTGTACGAATTGTATGTCTCTACTATTTAATAAACATGCTGTTGAATATTTTGAAACTTATTTGACTGGACGCTGTTGCTGCCATAAGCAGCAACAGCGCCCAGTCAAATTAGTTTCAAAATATTTAACAGCTTACCTGTATAGTTTTCTGGTAATTGATTGTCAGAGAGTTCAGAAATCGATCGATCCCAACACGGACGTGGTGTTGGTGGAGCTTAGCTAGAGGTGGGCGCTGCATAGCTAACACTGGAAAGGTCTATCGTGACGAAAGTAAGAGAAAATTAAAGACGTCAACCATGTCTAATTTAATTTATGTCTTATAAAACTTTAGAGTGTAGAAATTGCCTTTTTAAAACTGAAGCTATTCACGGACAAACCAGTTGACGCGGTAGGTCACACAAGACACCAATGTGCGGGTAGCGGGTACGTGCTGGCTTAATCACATGGCTCAAATACACCCATGTCTAAGCAGCTAATGAAACCAATTCAACGAACTAACAAATGCCATTAATTTCCCCCCCCCCCCCCCAAGTTGGTTGTGCTCTCAAAATCAGGCATGGCTGAAATACATCGTAAGCTGCCAATAAAACCAAATTACAATGCAATGTTAAATTTGTCTCACTTTTGCGCCCTCGGGAATGTTTAGTCTGACTCCATATTCTCGGTTCCACATTGGCATACCGGACTGAGAAAGGTCTGGGCATCTCTTAAAGCCATCGTGCTCCAATAACTAACAAAACATATGCACGAGATATGTGATATGGATAATTGTTGTTTTCTGCGCAATTTACCCAGCATGCAATGGCTTGGACTCCACATTCGTTGTAACTATTGGACGCCATACTATTTTAGTCCATTACGCGGACAGACCACGATTTCTCAAATAAACAATTCGTTAGTTAGCTAAAAAGGTGTAGGCACGGGAAAACGTAATCACGGCAGCAGCTTGACAGTATATTTCAATACTGTTCAGCAAAAGTGTATACATTTCCATGAGAATACGAGAACGATGTATATTTTGACAAACATGCGCGTGAAAGTTGTTGCATAGCGGACGTTGTGCATCGCTCAATTATAAGACAGCCTCAAATACATTATGTTGACAGCATCTAGCCACCAGTTGTCTCTGTGAAGGTGTCGTACAAAGAAACTGGGATGGGCATAACGTTGAATTTCATTATTAATTCTATTTTCATAGCTTTAACATCTCTTGTGTCAACAGCGTCTCAAAGCGCTCAAAATACTACTTATATCAAGTAATCGTTTTAATGGTCAGCATTTTACAAGTAATTTTAATTTCAGAAGAATAATTTTTTAAATAAATTTACCACTGGAATTCTGGCTGGCTTGACCATCAGAAGGGCAACGTTAAAGAAAAAAGTTTTTGCTTAGTCAGGTGCCCATTTGAAGGCCAAGAGAAGAGTATTTTTGAAAATTTATCACTGGAAAGACTATCTCGGTTACCGAGCCAGTGATTATAGTGGTAAATATTAAAAAAACACTCTTCACTTGGCCTGCTAAATAGACATGCCTCAAGACCACTAAGTAGCTGATTTTTGTTGGTTTGAACTAGAAGTTTTGAAGTTTGAAGGGTTAAGTTGACACGAGATATCAAATATAGTAATAGATCGCTACACAACGCCGCTCCTTGAAATCAATCCCGTCAATCAATATATAGTATTTTGCGTGTTTTATCGGCCCAAGTGAGCGCTATAACACTGGTTCAAATAGCAACGTCCATTACGTTGTTCAATTTTGAGTACTTACTGACACCCATTTTAAGGTTCACCGCTGTCTTTTAAATGGACCCTAATTTTCCTTCCATGAGAATTTGTAAGATCGTATGCTTTCTCAACATACTAAATTTGTTAAACCTTTGAACTCGAAACGCCACAAACACCAAACTCGATTACAATTTAATAAGTATTCTGTTGAATATTTTGAAACTAATTTGACTGTAAGCTGTTGATGCCTATAGGACAGAAACAGGTTCCTGCCAGATTTATTTCAAAATATTCAACGGCTTACCTGTATAACGACGGTAAAGTTGGGATACGGGATAATCGAGTATTTTAACAGTTTCTATAATGGTGGAGTTCATTCATTGATTCAGTGTACTCAGACTCAGCGACGCAGCAGCTATTTTATACGTGTTGTTCAGACATAAACAAGTAATAATAATCCGTCCTAGGACCTAAACAAGTAATAACTATCGTCCTAGGACAACAAAATACGACAAGACATAATTCTAAGAAATCGTCCTAGGACCATAAACAAGTAATAATATCGTCCTAGAAACAAATAAACAAGTAGATAAATATCGTCTAGGACATAAGCAAGTAATAATATCGTCCTAGGACATAAACAAGTAATAATATCGTCCTAGTGACATAAAAGTAATAATATTCGTCCTAGGACATAAACAAGTAATAATATCGTCCTAGGACATAAACAAGTAATAATATCGTCTAGGACATAAACAAGTAATAATATCGTCCTAGGACATAACAAGTAATAATATCGTCCTAGGACATAAGCAAGTAATAATATCGTCCTAGGACATAAGCAAGTAATAATGTCGTCCTAGGACATAAACAAGTAATAATATCGTCCTAGGACATAAGCAAGTAATAATATCGTCCTAGGACATAAACAAGTAATAATATCGTCCTAGGACATACACAAGTAATAATATCGTCCTAGGACATAAGCAAGTAATAATATCGTCCTAGGACATAAACACGTAATAATATCGTCCTAGGACATACACAAGTAATAATATCGTCCTAGGACATAAACAAGTAATAATATCGTCCTAGGACATAAGCAAGTAATAATATCGTCCTAGGACATAAACAAGTAATAATATCGTCCTAGGACATAAGCAAGTAATAATATCGTCCTAGGACATAAACAAGTAATAATATCGTCCTAGGACATACACAAGTAATAATATCGTCCTAGGACATAAGCAAGTAATAATATCGTCCTAGGACATAAGCAAGTAATAATATCGTCCTAGGACATAAACAAGTAATAATATCGTCCTAGGACATACACAAGTAATAATATCGTCCTAGGACATAAGCAAGTAATAATATCGTCCTAGGACATAAACACGTAATAATATCGTCCTAGGACATAAACAAGTAATAATATCGTCCTAGGACATACACAAGTAATAATATCGTCCTAGGACATAAGCAAGTAATAATATCGTCCTAGGACATAAACAAGTAATAATATCGTCCTAGGACATAAGCAAGTAATAATATCGTCCTAGGACATAAACAAGTAATAATATCGTCCTAGGACATAAACAAGTAATAATATCGTCCTAGGACATAAGCAAGTAATAATATCGTCCTAGGACATAAACAAGTAATAATATCGTCCTAGGACATAAACAAGTAATAATATCGTCCTAGGACATAAACAAGTAATAATATCGTCCTAGGACATACACAAGTAATAATATCGTCCTAGGACATAAGCAAGTAATAATATCGTCCTAGGACATAAACACGTAATAATATCGTCCTAGGACATAAGCAAGTAATAATATCGTCCTAGGACATACACAAGTAATAATATCGTCCTAGGACATACACAAGTAATAATATCGTCCTAGGACATAAACAAGTAATAATATCGTCCTAGGACATAAGCAAGTAATAATATCGTCCTAGGACATACACAAGTAATAATATCGTCCTAGGACATACACAAGTAATAATATCGTCCTAGGACATAAACAAGTAATAATATCGTCCTAGGACATAAACAAGTAATAATATCGTCCTAGGACATAAACAAGTAATAATATCGTCCTAGGACATAAACAAGTAATAATATCGTCCTAGGACATAAGCAAGTAATAATATCGTCCTAGGACATAAACAAGTAATAATATCGTCCTAGGACATACACAAGTAATAATATCGTCCTAGGACATAAACAAGTAATAATATCGTCCTAGGACATACACAAGTAATAATATCGTCCTAGGACATAAACAAGTAATAATATCGTCCTAGGACATAAACAAGTAATAATATCGTCCTAGGACATAAACAAGTAATAATATCGTCCTAGGACATAAACAAGTAATAATATCGTCCTAGGACATAAACAAGTAATAATATCGTCCTAGGACATAAACAAGTAATAATATCGTCCTAGGACATAAGCAAGTAATAATATCGTCATAGGACATAAGCA
The DNA here is from genome assembly GCA_034401795.1 of Chaetoderma sp. LZ-2023a. Taxonomy (NCBI): domain Eukaryota; kingdom Metazoa; phylum Mollusca; class Caudofoveata; order Chaetodermatida; family Chaetodermatidae; genus Chaetoderma; species Chaetoderma sp. LZ-2023a. The sequence goes on along the minus strand of CM067369.1, from coordinate 46,045,125 downwards.
AGTAATAATATCGTCCTAGGACATAAACAAGTAATAATATCGTCCTAGGACATAAACAAGTAATAATATCGTCCTAGGACATAAACAAGTAATAATATCGTCCTAGGACATACACAAGTAATAATATCGTCCTAGGACATAAACAAGTGATAATATCGTCCTAGGACATAAGCAAGTAATAATATCGTCCTAGGACATAAACAAGTAATAATATCGTCCTAGGACATAAACAAGTAATAATATCGTCCTAGGACATACACAAGTAATAATATCGTCCTAGGACATAAGCAAGTAATAATATCGTCCTAGGACATAAACAAGTAATAATATCGTCCTAGGACATACACAAGTAATAATATCGTCCTAGGACATAAACAAGTAATAATATCGTCCTAGGACATAAACAAGTAATAATATCGTCCTAGGACATACACAAGTAATAATATCGTCCTAGGACATAAACAAGTAATAATATCGTCCTAGGACATAAACAAGTAATAATATCGTCCTAGGACATAAACAAGTGATAATATCGTCCTAGGACATAAACAAGTAATAATATCGTCCTAGGACATAAACAAGTAATAATATCGTCCTAGGACATAAACAAGTAATAATATCGTCCTAGGACATAAACAAGTAATAATATCGTCCTAGGACATAAACAAGTAATAATATCGTCCTAGGACATAAACAAGTAATAATATCGTCCTAGGACATAAGCAAGTAATAATATCGTCCTAGGACATAAGCAAGTAATAATATCGTCCTAGGACATACACAAGTAATAATATCGTCCTAGGACATAAGCAAGTAATAATATCGTCCTAGGACATAAACAAGTAATAATATCGTCCTAGGACATAAGCAAGTAATAATATCGTCCTAGGACATAAGCAAGTAATAATATCGTCCTAGGCCATAAACAAGTAATAATATCGTCCTAGGACATAAACAAGTAATAATATCGTCCTAGGACATAAGCAAGTAATAATATCGTCCTAGGACATAAACAAGTAATAATATCGTCCTAGGACATAAACAAGTAATAATATCGTCCTAGGACATAAACAAGTAATAATATCGTCCTAGGACATAAACAAGTAATAATATCGTCCTAGGACATAAGCAAGTAATAATATCGTCCTAGGACATAAGCAAGTGATAATATCGTCCTAGGACATAAGCAAGTAATAATATCGTCCTAGGACATAAACAAGTAATAATATCGTCCTAGGACATACACAAGTAATAATATCGTCCTAGGACATACACAAGTAATAATATCGTCCTAGGACATAAACAAGTAATAATATCGTCCTAGGACATAAACAAGTAATAATATCGTCCTAGGACATAAACAAGTAATAATATCGTCCTAGGACATACACAAGTAATAATATCGTCCTAGGACATAAACAAGTAATAATATCGTCCTAGGACATAAACAAGTAATAATATCGTCCTAGGACATAAGCAAGTAATAATATCGTCCTAGGACATAAACAAGTAATAATATCGTCCTAGGACATAAGCAAGTAATAATATCGTCCTAGGACATAAACAAGTAATAATATCGTCCTAGGACATAAACAAGTAATAATATCGTCCTAGGACATAAGCAAGTAATAATATCGTCCTAGGACATAAACAAGTAATAATATCGTCCTAGGACATACACAAGTAATAATATCGTCCTAGGACATAAGCAAGTAATAATATCGTCCTAGGACATAAGCAAGTAATAATATCGTCCTAGGACATAAACAAGTAATAATATCGTCCTAGGACATAAACAAGTAATAATATCGTCCTAGGACATAAGCAAGTAATAATATCGTCCTAGGACATAAGCAAGTGATAATATCGTCCTAGGACATAAACAAGTAATAATGTCGTCCTAGGACATAAGCAAGTAATAATATCGTCCTAGGACATAAACAAGTAATAATATCGTCCTAGGACATAAGCAAGTAATAATATCGTCCTAGGACATAAACAAGTAATAATATCGTCCTAGGACATAAACAAGTAATAATATCGTCCTAGGACATAAACAAGTAATAATATCGTCCTAGGACATAAACAAGTAATAATATCGTCCTAGGACATAAACAAGTAATAATATCGTCCTAGGACATAAACAAGTGATAATATCGTCCTAGGACATAAACAAGTAATAATATCGTCCTAGGACATACACAAGTAATAATATCGTCCTAGGACATAAGCAAGTAATAATATCGTCCTAGGACATAAACAAGTAATAATATCGTCCTAGGACATACACAAGTAATAATATCGTCCTAGGACATAAACAAGTAATAATATCGTCCTAGGACATAAACAAGTAATAATATCGTCCTAGGACATACACAAGTAATAATATCGTCCTAGGACATAAACAAGTAATAATATCGTCCTAGGACATAAGCAAGTAATAATGTCGTCCTAGGACATAAACAAGTAATAATATCGTCCTAGGACATAAACAAGTAATAATATCGTCCTAGGACATACACAAGTAATAATATCGTCCTAGGACATAAACAAGTAATAATGTCGTCCTAGGACATAAGCAAGTAATAATGTCGTCCTAGGACATAAACAAGTAATAATATCGTCCTAGGACATACACAAGTAATAATATCGTCCTAGGACATAAACAAGTAATAATATCGTCCTAGGACATAAGCAAGTAATAATATCGTCCTAGGACATAAACAAGTAATAATATCGTCCTAGGACATAAGCAAGTAATAATATCGTCCTAGGACATAAGCAAGTAATAATAAACAAGTATCAACATTGGCCTAGTCTGGAGGTTTGTTGCCCTGAGCTGACAACAAAACGGATAATAGTATAAATATTAGTCATTTAGAAATAATCTCTTTGGCAATAACAGTATGACAAACAGGATGAACAGAATACTAACTGGGCAGTATATTTATAAAAAGACACAAGATGTTAAAAGCAGTCCTATCCATGCTGGTAAAGAAAACAAAAAGATATTTGCTCATTGAATGTCCATTTGTAGATTCCAGAGGCTAGTTTTGAAAATGTATCACTGGAATAACTGGGTCGATTATCAAGCCAGTCATTTTTAGTGGTAAATTTCCAAAATAGTATTCTCTTGATCTGCAAATAGACATTCCTCTAGAGCACTTTGCCAGATGCATGTTTCGACCTGTGTCGCCATGAAAGTAATCTAACCCTTATAATATAGCCGAAAATTTGGGCAGTATATCCTTTTCATGAATGCGTCACGTTTGGAAACGTATATTTTCTAATTGTTTACAATCCTACAATCTGAGTCCACTAATTTCGCATAGGTAATTCCTCAATTAGAACCCTTATCCACTGCACGGTAATCTCATAGTGATTGCTGATTCGCCCCCCCCCCCCCCACCAGGGACAGCCCTCCCGGGCACCCTCGCTCATTGACTCTCCCAGGTTTAGTTCTTGCACGGCACCCCTAAAAAGACTGCACATCTCATTTGCTTGTACCGATATTTGGATAAACGAATCATCATTGTCAAGGAATATATATAATTTTATAGTGAACACAGTTCATCAGCCCATCCTTAATCAAACGCCAAACGTTGGCATGGTATATAGGCTAGATATTAGATAACAGGTTATTTATATGAAGACACTTCAAGATAGGGACCCAAATTTCATATCTGCAGATAATTTTCTCGGAAGCTACTGATTCATCTTGAATTTGCTTAAAATCTTAACAAAGGAAAAGGTGTTGCCGTTGTATTGCCGTAAATCGTAATAATCTACTCGATTCATGTGTTGGCTTGGTGGTCTACCTGCGTTCTCTGATACTCAGCGACACTGGAATTTAAAGGGTTATTTATCAATGAGATCGATAAAACTATTAGTATTAGCCAAGTAACCATTGTACACACACTGCAACACCATCATTACACCTTGCCGAAGAGACAGATCATTGAAATATGAAAAACCTATAAGATTTAATTATGCATATAACATATGTAACCGCCATTATATGTATATTTCATGTATATATCTTTCGTACACTTCTGAAGAAGTTACCGAATAAACTTGAAATTGAAAAATTGAAATTGTAGATAGACCACCAAACCAAACCAAACCATGAATCGAATAGATTTATTACTAAGTGAAGGCACGAACACTACCCTGGTTCACAATATCATAGTACCGCGTGACACAATGCATTATTACAATTGCGGGTCATTACCAGATAGCTGTTTTTTGCCAGACATAGCCCTATTGTCATCGCCTAAATACTACAACTGTGGCATCGGGTTTGACAAGGGGTCTACCTGTAAAATATCAGATAATGTCAGATATTTATGAATGAAATTTACCGTATGGCTACGAACTTGAACGAAGGTCACACACCTAGGCTTATTGGCTATCCGCATATATCATATTTCTCTGCACGTCAGCGGGCCGCTAGACTGATTTATTACGTATAATAAAAATATTAAACAGGTCGATTAAATCTCTCAACTGCAAACATCCGAAATGTACATGACGTCGAGCCTGTGTAAGGCATTTATCTTGTTAAATATTCTGAAACTAAATTGACGGAAAAATAGGTGCTAACTACTGCTGTTATTTCAGCTTTCTTTCAAATTAGTTTCAAAATATTCAACGGTTTATTAGCATGTTTGATAAAACTTAGACCATACTGGGCCACTTGACAAGGTAGACGCATTGAAAGCGCTTTGTGTCATCGTGTCCTTTATACAACTGACTCAGTATTTTCAGGTGAAATGTTTATGTGAAGCGATAACGGGTAAGTTAACCCGGTAACCCATGCAATTACAGTGTATCAATTTCAAGTATAGGAAGGCGGTTGAATATTTTGAAACTAATCCGACTGGAAGCTGTTGCTACTAGGCAGCAACAACTCACAGCCTAATAGTTTCCAAATATTCAATAGAATATTCCTTACATCATAAATAATTGTTGCCGTTTTGGGGGCTAAGTAAGAGATTAAGCGTTAATATATTGAGATAGAGAATTACTGAGTCTAAGGACATCGAGACCTAGGCACTTCCACCCCACCCACCCGCCTCACTCTTTATTATGATGGGTAAGAGCATGCGTGTCCTTATTTTATTTTCGCGGAATAGGGGGGGATAAAAAAAATATACATATAATATTATCATGTTATGTATCTTCATAACTGTGTACAGAGAATGAACCATATCATATCATATCAGAAATATATCCTTGTTTAATTTTCATGTGGCTATCTATATAATTCTCTCAGCATGCATTATTGTTATTGATCTATGGTATGGTAATGGACATTCCCAATTTATCCATCCATCATATGACGTCATGATCAACTACGTGGCGTATAGGGTGACGTCATAATCATTACGTCATGACTGGCTCGATTTAAGTTAATTTTGAACGCTAGTCTAGTTCGATATGTTTTACGAATGGTAGGTCTTCACCATTTAATATACATTCCGTTGGATATTTTGAAACCAACTTGGCTGGGCGCCGTTGCTGCTATGGCAGCGACTGCATCCAGTCAAACGAGACCCAAAACATCCAACAGCTTACCTATATGGGACATATGGGAGAACTACATATACATTATTATTATTATTATTATTATTATTATTATTATTATTATTATTATTATTATTATTATTACGCTTCTTCCTCTTTCTCCTTATCCTCCTCATCTTCTTCCTTCTCCTCCATCTCCTTGTCCCCCTCCTCCTCTTCCTCCTCCTCTTCCTCCTCGTCTTCCACCTCCTCCGCCTCTTCTTCCTCCTCCTCCTCCCATCTCTTCTATCATCATCATCATCATCATCATCATCATCATCATCATCATCATCATCATCATCATCTTCTTCTTCTTCTTCTTCTTCTTCTTCTTCTTCTTCTTCCTCTTCCACAGGTGCTGGCGCTTCCATTTTGAGAGCTAAAAGTGAAAGATAATCGCTAAATATGCACGGCTAGGTCGCTTAGTGTGATCGTAGTGTGATTGTCACAATAGGCTCTCGAGAATTCGGACAACCCGTCGTACGATAAAACAAGTCGGCTGACTTGAACAAAATTGTGTGATGTGATCCCTATATAAGTCCGTCACTAAGTCGGTATGTCCGTCACGAAAGTGTATGAATTGTGTATCTTTGGTAAATTCATAATTTAATAAACGTACTGCTGAATGTTTTAAAACTAATTTGACTGGCTGTGTGGCAGTTGTTGCGATAGGCAGCAACAGCTTTCGGACAAATTAGTTACAACATCTTCAAATTGCGATTCTGGGAATTCAGGGTTCAAATTGTACAAATCGTTTAAAACACGCATACAAAGTGGTTGGAGCTTAGGTAACAATGAAAGGGACATAGCTAGAAATGAGAGGGGTATAGCTAGAAATGATAGGGACATAGCTAGAAATGAGAGGGGAATAGCTAGAAATGATGGGGGCATATGGCTAGGAATAAGAGGGGCATAGCTAGGAATGAGAGGGGCATATCTATAAATGAAAGGGACATAGCGAGATATGATAGGGGCATAACTATATAGGAATTACAGGGGCATAATTAGAAATTAGAGGGGCATAATTAGAAATTAGAGGGGCAAAATTAGAAATGAGAGGTCATAGCTAGAAATGATAGGGGTATAGCTAGGAATGATAGGGGCATAGCTGGGAGTGAGAGGGGCATAGCTAGAAATGAGAGAGGCATAGTTAGAAACAATAGGGGCATAGCGTGGAATGATAGGGGGGGGGGCATGGCTAGGAATGAGAGGGACATAGCTAGAAATGGGAGTGGCATAGCTAGAAATGATAGGGGCATAGCTATAAATGAAAGGGGCGTATCTAGACATGAGAGGGAATAGTTAGAAATGATAGGGACATAGCTATAAATGAAAGGGGCGTATCTAGACATGAGAGGGACATAGTTAGAACTGATAGGGACATAGCTAGAAATGATAGGGGCATAGCTAGGAATTATAGGGGCAGAGCTAAAAATGAGAAGGCCATAGCTAGAAATGAGAGAAACATAGTTAGAAATGAGAAGGGCATAGCTATAAATAATAGGGACATAGTTATACATGAAAACGGAATATCTAGAGATGAGGGGTGGGGGCATAGCTAGAAATGAGAGGGGCATGGCTAGAAATGAGAGGGCATAGCTAGAAATGAAAGTGGCATATCTAGAAATAAGAGGGGCATAGGTATAAAGGAGGGGTGTGTAGCTAGAAATGAGAGGTGCATAGTTAGAAATGAGAGATGCGTAGTGAGAAATGGCAGGTGCGTAGTTAGAAATGATAGGGACGTAGTTGGAAATGGGAGGGGTGTAGTTAGAAAGGAGGTGTGCGTAGCTATAAATGAGATGTACGTAGTTACAAATGAGAGGTGTTAGAAATGATAGGGACGTCGTCAGAATGGGAGGTGCGTAGTTAGAAATGAGAGGTGCGTAGTAAGAAATGAGAGTTGCGTAGTTAGAAATGAAAGGTGCGTAGTTAGAAATGAGAGATGCGTAGTTAGAAATGAGAGATGCGTAGTTAGAAATGAGAGATGCGTAGTTAGAAATGGCAGGTGGATAGATAGAAATAAGACGCGCGTTGTTAGAACTGAGAGGTGCTTCGATAGATATGAGAGGTGCGTAGTTAGAAATGGATTCATCTATTGAAGAGAATGATGCCATTATATGTAGAAAGAGTAAGTGCGCTCTTTGTTATAATAATTTATTAGTTGTCCACGAAGTGTAACAATGGACCTGCTGATGAGCAATGCGTGTTCTGAATGAAGTGGCTCGATTATAATTGGCCACTGTTGGCCAACGAGCGCCTCGGTAAGGACTTCTCCCTTGAACAAGCGCCGTTGAGCATTGGTGCAAAATCGATATTGGCGCGTTATGTCCTGTGCCCGCGCCTCGTCTGGTGGACATGATCATTTACTTAAGCTCTTTATCGCCCTTTAATATGGAGAACTGGCAAGTTCAAGTTCAAGTTCACGTTTTGTTCACCCAGGCTTTATATAAAGCATATGAGGGAAAATATTTTACAATTAATATACTGGCGGTAGCTATAAATTACATATTTCATATTGTTAGCATTATAACATTAAGATGTAACAGAGCATCAATATTTCTCATGGATCCTATGTACAGTTTGTTATCACGTTAGCATTGTTTAAGTTTAATTGAAATGGTTATATACGCGAACAATTTAAATAGAGCAGGCATAATTGTATGCGAGTTTAAAATCACGAGTTACAGCTTTTTCTTCGCATGGATAAGGTATTTACAGAGGTTTATTAGCACAGGCCTGTTGCATTTTGAAAGGGGCCCTTTTGTTTTTTCTATTGCGTTATTGGTAGTGTAGCACTCAGGGATATATTTTTGTCTTTCTGTGTTCAATATTTGGAACAGACAAAAAGAAAGTGCGGTTCATCCTGTACACAGTTACATAAATCACAAAGACGTTCACTCATTTCCGTTCCCGTCCACCTCCCCAATAAAGCCCACACCCACTTTACCGCGCCGAGTTTTGTCTTGGTATGGCTCGTTCTCTAGGGCAGAAGCCACACTTCTTCTCCA
>CM067369.1:45994052-46036052 GCA_034401795.1 Chaetoderma sp. LZ-2023a | reverse complement strand
TTCGTGACGTACTTATCGACGTCACTCATGACGTCATTCATTATGATGTCATTGTAAACATCACGCAGCTCATTATGACGTCATATGATGGGTGGGTACTCTGGAAAGGTGAATTATGTTCGAAATATGCAACAGTACGCTTTAATTTGTTTTGGAACATGTTAAGTTATTTCTGAGTTGTACCGTACTAGAGTTGATGATGTTGGACGTGTAGGAGGATAAACGAGAATTTTGAGTTTGTAAATTATAGAATGGACGACTGGAATCTGCGACTTCAGCAGAGCCACACTTATTGCATTTGGGGAAAACCCCTAGACAAACTCTGTAAATAGCATGAGACAATATACCTTTCCAGTTTTAGCTATGCCCCGCCCATCACTAGCTAAGCTCCACCAACACCTCGCCTTGTTGGGATTGATCGATGCCCGAATTGCCCTGAAAACTATACAGGTAAGCTGTTGAATATTTTGTAACTAATTTGACTGAATGCTGTTGCTGCCTATGGTAGCAATAGCGCCCAGTCAAATTAGGTTCAAAATATTCAACATAATATTTATTAAATAGTAAAGACATCCAACCGTACAGCAAGCAACGCTTAGTATTACCTACGCCATTCATGCCGTCATTCATTATGACGTCATTCTACACGTCACGTAGTTGATTATGACGTCATATGATGGATGGATAAATTGGAAAGGTATATTATGTACTCACTCGATAACTGGAAGCAACCGATTAGCAGTAATTATTTTTAATTAGGATTAACGATTGTTAACTGGTTAACTCAGTATTTTGTAGCAAAATTAGAATATTTAAATATACCACTAACATGAAATGACTGAGAACTGATAACATTATTAATTAATAATAGCAATGACTAATATTTTATCTGATCATAATTGTTAAATAACAATTAGCAACTAGAATATATTTCCTGGAGTAACTGCAAATTTGCATGTTCTGTAGAAACATTAAGCATTTTAATGGCGACACAACCAATTTGTGTAGGTTTATGCCATGTCAGATAGGCTTAGAATGAACGTCTGGTGATTTAGAAAAATGAGAATATATATCAACTGAACAAGTTTCAATTGAGGAATTCAGTTTTAGCTATGCCCCGCCCATCTCTAGCTAAGCTCCACCCACACTTCATCAGTGTTGGGATCGATCCCTGAACTTACTGACGATCAATTTCCAGAAAAACTATACAGGTAAGCTGTTGGCTATTTTGAAGGTAATTTGACAGTGTGACAACAGCGACCAGTTAAATTAGTTTCAAAATATTCAACAGTATGTTTATTAAATAGTAAAGACGTACAACAATTTTAAGCCAAGCGTTCATGGCGAACTTAGCTTAAGTTAGTCATGACGTAATTGATTATGACGCGATCATATATGTCACGTGGTTGATTACGACGTCATATGATTGACTGAGAAACTGGACTCCTCCATTATGTTAACATCTCCGTTTGGCTACCATGTATACGGTGCTCTTTGATTTCGCGACAACAGTTGGAAAGTACTCTTTCCGTAAAAGAGGAAGATTTTATGACCACACATGCTCTTATTTCGGAAATCTACTTAGCCATACATTGATCACGTCTCTGGCGAATTTCGCTTATTCCGGATCACAAAAAATATGATTTGTAGCCAGGGCAACAATTGCTCGCTTAGGATTTATTTAAGTCAGCGACTCCCGATTTGCTAAGCTTCAACTCATTCGGTTCAAGACTCTAAGAGAAACCGTGGCTAAAATATTGATATATACATTGTCTATGATGACAATATGGACACTTAAAGAAGATTTCTTGAAACTGATATATTATTAGTTATATTATTATATAGTATTTAAAATCGATCCAAGTTTCGAGTCGATCGGACCAAGGGTGAATTTGGCGGCAATTCGGAATCCTTTGGTTTGTTTTCAACTTTTCCTTTCTACCAAACAATGAAAGCTAGTAATATTGAACACAATGTGTATCGTTGAACACATATGTGCCATGCAGTACTTTCTAATAGTATGATAATGATTATGCTGAGGAGATGTGTAGGCCCCAGTGGGTACAAGACACTGCCCAAGTTTAAAGTGGAGCAGGCTAATACTCTAGGAACGTATGCAGTGGAAACAAGAAAGAAAGAAGAAAAAAATAAGAAAAAGAATAATTTTAATTAATACTAACGTGTTTCCTGAAGCCTTTATATATCTGCCATTTATTGCATTTTAATGCGAATATTGTAGCATTTTTTATGAAACAATTCAAGCAAAAGAATGCATTAAAGTATCCACTGTTTTACTACCTATCTTAGCAGTCGAGAAATCATCAAATATCACTTATAAACAGCTTAATGTCGGCGATAAAAGAAATAATTCCAGTCAACTCTACCTATCTTAGCAGTCGAGAAATCATAAAATATCACTTATAAACATCTTAATGTCGGCGATAAAAGAAATAATTCCAGTCAACTCTACCTATCTTAGCAGTCGAGAAATCATAAAATATCACTTATAAACATCTTAATGTCGGCGATAAAAGAAATAATTTCAGTCAACTCGTGTATAAAAACTAAATAAATTCTCATTGTTTGCAATGCATATAATGAGACTGGTTAGAGAGGGAGTAGCAGCAACAGCTGTTAGTAACATATTGTTGATGTCCCCTCTTTTGCAGCTGTTGCCACAACAACAACAACAACAACAACAACAACAACAACTACTACTACTACTACTACTACTACTACTACTACTACTACTGCTGCTGCTGCTGCTACTGCTACTACTGCTGATGCTGCTGCTGCTACTACAACAACAACAACTACTACTACTACTACAACAACAACAACTACTACTACTACTACTGCTGCTGCTGCTGCTACTGCTACTGCTGCTGCTGCTGCTGCTGCTGCTACTGCTACTGCTGCTGCTGCTGCTACTGCTACTGCTACTGCTACTGCTACTGCTACTGCTACTGCTGCTGCTGCTACTGCTGCTGCTGCTGCTGCTGCTTTGGAAACTGTTTTATAAGTTGGATTAAGATTTTATAATCAAATCCAGAAAGTAGTTTAAAGATAAATGGGTGCTTGGCAAGGATTTTCCCTAATAAACGAGGGATACGTCAGGGGTGCCCATTGTCTGCTATTCTGTATATTATGACTGCTGAAACAGTAGGAAAAAGCAATTCGGCAGAATTTATTCATTAAAGTTTATACCATTCCAAACAGTTGTATTGAACAGAAAATTCTGCAGTTTTCTGATGATATAGAAATTACTGTCTCTGATACAAAGTCCATTAATGAAGCTATAAAACTATCTCAGATGTATAAAAGGGCAAGAATAAGGATAAATCAAGTGTTTTTATTAGTGGTTCCTATAGAAACAAAAATATCGTTTTATATAACTAATGCTATCAAAGAATCACAACACTTGGTTTTACTTTTTAAACCGCTTTTGTGTCAACTGTGCCTCCAAGCGCTCAAAAATACCACTTGATATATATCAATTAAACAATTTGATGGTCAATATTTTTCAAGATATTTTAATTTCAGAAGACTATTTTTGTAAATTTACCACTGAATTTTCTTTCGCTGGCTTGACCATTAAAGGAGTAATGGTAAAGAAAATTAAGGTTTGTACTTAGCCAGTGTCTATCTGCGGGCCGTGAGAAGCGTATTTTTGAATATTTACCACTAGAATGACTGGCTCGGTTACCGAGCCAGCCTTCTAGTGGAAAATATTCAAAAATACTCTTCTCTAGGCCTTTCAAATGGCCATATCTGAAGACCACTGCAAAGTTGTTTGTGATCAGTTTGGCCGTTAAAGGGCTAAGTTAACACAAGAGGGCTTCATGATTGCACATAGACAATAACATTCAATTGGGGGGGGGGGGGGGGGGGTGCGGGGGGGGGGGTGCGGGGGGGGCAGAGAAAGTTCGCAAATTACCACAGTGTTGGAAAGCTAGTTATAGTGTTCCCCTTTTTGACAGAGTGCTTACATATTAATATTAATAGTAATAGTCAGTATACATTACTGTTAACATAATTAATTAATCTATATATAATCACCATAATAATTGTTCTTATTATCTTTATTGTATGGTGTTGTCGTTATCTTTGTTGTAGTTGTTATCATCATTATCGTCGTCGTCGTAGTTATTGTCGTCGTCGTCGTCGGCGTCGATCTTGCAGAATCTACCTATTTATAGTGGTCTCAGTCTAGCTAATATTCATGATAAAGTTAAAGCATTACAGATTAATTATATAACAAAATTTGCTCTGACTTCAGAAAATTGTTATGGGATCTTATTATATGAACAGAACAAAGGTTTCCCTATGATACATCGTCTGGATGTTTTAAACATGGAATGGATTTGTTATAATAAATTATCAAATCCTTATATTAAATTATTGCAAGAACATGTCGTGAATTAAGCACAAAACGGAAACCAGCTGATGTGAATAAGGTAGACATCTTAGAAGAAATCTCCTTCATGAATACACATATAATCAAAGATGATAATGAATATTTAAACAGATATTCGTTTATTAAAGATAAAATGATATAAAATATATCTTTTGTCCAATAAGAAACCTCTTTCTTCCAATTGAAGAAATGTATATCAAATCTAATAATTCTTCATATCGAATCTTCAAGCAAGCTTATGGTACTCTGCTTAGATTTATTCCAGAATGTTGGAAAGTAAAACGTCAACAACTAATTATGTGTTCATACCTTTATCATGCCAGTTTTATATTACTGACAAAGAGGATAATGAACAGCAAATAAGTGGTTTGAGAACAAAAGCTGGTTTATTAAAAGATTTTAAGAGAATATAATTGTATATATAGGAGCAATGCCTAGTTTTCGTCGTAGTCAAACTATTTTAAAGATTTTGAAATCAATTTTAAGAGTTTCTTTAAAAACCTTTTTATTGAAAAGCTAGAAAATGAATATAGCGAAATTCGCATATTTTATCATAGCATTGCTACTAACAAATTACTTTGAAAAACGAAACAAAGAAATGACCCATATTGTGAATTCGGTCATACTGAAGATAATTTAGAACAGTGTTTATTAAATTGTGATAGACTGAAACACATATTATACATCCTTAATGATATATTAACACGCATTAATGGTGTGTCTGTTCTGACACAATATGAGTACGTATTTGCTGATCGGGATCATTCGCCATTAACTCAAGTAAATAAATTAAATACCTATCTAAAATCTCTAGCTAAGTGTATAACAATCAGAATGACACCTCGCATCAGAGACTTAGAATATTTATATGTTTTTAAAAACTATTTAAGGCGCCGTGTTAAACAAGATTAGAAAAGGTCTGTATTTTTTCATAAGTTAGAGTGTTGTGAAATAAGGTGGTCAATAAATAATGTTTTGTGCAATATTACAAATGGAGAACTGTTTATATATTATTATAATGTAATGTAATGATTGTAATGATTTGCCACCGTGTGCTGATATTTGTATACTTTGTGAAACAAAACTTACTAAACAAGCAAGGTAAAAAAGAAAAGAAAAAAAAGAAAGGAAAAGGAAAAGACAAAAAATAAACAAGCAAACGACGACCACGACGACAACAACAACAACAACAACAACAACAACAACAACAACAACAACAACAGCAGCAGCAGCAGCAGCAGCAGCGACGACGACAACAACAACAACAAGAGGGGCAACAACAGTGCCAGCAACGACGACGACGACGACGACGACGACGACGACGACTACGACGTGTATTGTAAATATGCATGCGCTGCCGTAAAGTGAAGGCAGGTGAGACCTCTCCATCAAAATGAGAATATCTACAGACGACTGAGTGGATTTCAATTCTGTAAATAACTCCCTTATAATGGACGATATTTTGCTATTAGTAGCCGCCCCACCACACCACACCCCACGCCTATCATAAATTGTGTTTTGACCGGCTCCGTGTTGCACCGTCTATAGATTAATCCAATTTGTCAGTCACGTATATGACGTCATAAACAATTACGTTACATATAGGCTGACGTCACATTCATAATTTACAGAAATACCCAGCCATGAACCTGGAATATTCCGTCAGTTGTTTACTAAACACTGCTGAATATTTTGAAACTAATTTGACTGGGCGCTGTTGCTGCCATAGGCAGTTTTATAATATTCAACAGGTTAGCTATATAGTTATCATGAAATTGGGATTCTGGGAATTCAGGATTCGTGTATTTAAGGGCCATTCCAACAACATATGCACAATTCACCTTTCCAGTGTACCCACCCATCATATGACGTCATAATGAACTGCGCGATGTGTACAATGACATCATAATGAATGACGTCATGAATGATGCCGATAAGTACGTCACGAACGAATATTTGAAGACGGTCTATGCGTTGTTATACAAATTGTTTGCTTTTACTATTTAATAAATATTCTTATTCTTAATAACAACACTGTCTGAGCCCCTGTGTATTGTAAATCATTGTTCAACATATTACATGATAAGGTAGATCGTGGTGGGCTTTACTGCCACGTCTTTTTAAAATTGTGCAATTATCATATTAAACCTCGGTGGTCTAATCATGTTGTCAGTGAATAATTGTCACATTCTTGAATTACAACCAGAACACATGCCATCTGGAACATGCCCAAAAGTTCATATAAACCATCAGCTATGAAATGGTGTCTTCGCTAGGCTCAACTAATAGCCTCTTCCCGGGAGGAAAATTAGCCATAGCGAAATAATCCTCGAGAGAATCGAAGACATCATTTTGTCGAATTTAGGTAGGAATTGGTTAATGGTTGATTTCACTTTTAGTCATTCCCCGCCCATCTCTAGATTAGCTCCGCCCATGTTTTGCGCGTGTTGGGATAGATTTATATACTTTAAATCATGAATTCCCAGAATCCCAATTTCATGATAATTATACAGCTAACCTGTCGAATATTTTGAAAGTAATTTGACTGGGTGCTGTTACTGCCTGCAGCAAGAGTGCTCAGTCAAACTACTTTCAAAATATTCAACAAAATGTTTCTTAAATAGTTCACAATGGACTTAGCTACGTCATTCATTACGCATTGTGACTGTGACGTCAGCTTATCTGTGACGTAATTGATTATGACATCATATACTTAAGTGACTGGTCAGATTCATCAATCCACCTTTCCAGAGTATCCATCTATCAATCTGACGTCAAATGAGCTAAGCGGTGTGTAGGATGACGTCATAATCATTACGTCATAAATGATTCTATTTGGCCCGTCTTTAACTCTTAATAGTTCGACACGTTGTACGAATTGTATGTCTCTACTATTTAATAAACATGCTGTTGAATATTTTGAAACTTATTTGACTGGACGCTGTTGCTGCCATAAGCAGCAACAGCGCCCAGTCAAATTAGTTTCAAAATATTTAACAGCTTACCTGTATAGTTTTCTGGAAATTGATTGTCAGAGAGTTCAGAAATCGATCGATCCCAACACGGACGTGGTGTTGGTGGAGCTTAGCTAGAGGTGGGCGCTGCATAGCTAACACTGGAAAGGTCTATCGTGACGAAAGTAAGAGAAAATTAAAGACGTCAACCATGTCTAATTTAATTTATGTCTTATAAAACTTTAGAGTGTAGAAATTGCCTTTTTAAAACTGAAGCTATTCACGGACAAACCAGTTGACGCGGTAGGTCATACAAGACACCAATGTGCGCGTAGCGGGTACGTGCTGGCTTAATCACATGGCTCAAATACACCCATGTCTAAGCAGCTAATGAAACCAATTCAACGAACTAACAAATGCCATTAATTTCACACACCCCCCCCCCCCAAGTTGGTTGCGCTCTCAAATCAGGCATGGCTGAAATACATCGTAAGCTGCCAATAAAACCAAATTACAATGCAATGTTAAATTTGTCTCACTTTTGCGCCCTCGGGAATGTTTAGTCTGACTCCATATTCTCGGTTCCACATTGGCATACACTGAGAAAGGTCTGGGGCATCTCTTAAAGCCATCGTGCTCCAATAACTAACAAAACATATGCACGAGATATGTGATATGGATAATTGTTGTTTTCTGCGCAATTTACCCAGCATGCAATGGCTTGGACTCCACATTCGTTGTAACTATTGGACGCCATACTATTTTAGTCCATTACGCGGACAGACCACGATTTCTCAAATAAACAATTCGTTAGTTAGCTAAAAAGGTGTAGGCACGGAAAACGTAATCACGGCAGCAGCTTGACAGTATATTTCAATACTGTTCAGCAAAAGTGTATACATTTCCATGAGAATACGAGAACGATGTATATTTTGACAAACATGCGCGTGAAAGTTGTTGCATAGCGGACGTTGTGCATCGCTCAATTATAAGACAGCCTCAAATACATTATGTTGACAGCATCTAGCCACCAGTTGTCTCTGTGAAGGTGTCGTACAAAGAAACTGGGATGGGCATAACGTTGAATTTCATTATTAATTCTATTTTCATAGCTTTAACATCTCTTGTGTCAACAGCGTCTCAAAGCGCTCAAAATACTACTTATATCAAGTAATCGTTTTAATGGTCAGCATTTTACAAGTAATTTTAATTTCAGAAGAATAATTTTTTAAATAAATTTACCACTGGAATTCTGGCTGGCTTGACCATCAGAAGGGCAACGTTAAAGAAAAAGTTTTTGCTTAGTCAGTGCCCATTTGAAGGCCAAGAGAAGAGTATTTTTGAAAATTTATCACTGGAAAGACTATCTCGGTTACCGAGCCAGTGATTATAGTGGTAAATATTAAAAAAACACTCTTCACTTGGCCTGCTAAATAGACATGCCTCAAGACCACTAAGTAGCTGATTTTTGTTGGTTTGAACTAGAAGTTTTGAAGTTTGAAGGGTTAAGTTGACACGAGATATCAAATATAGTAATAGATCGCTACACAACGCCGCTCCTTGAAATCAATCCCGTAATCAATCAATATATAGTATTTTGCGTGTTTTATCGGCCCAAGTGAGCGCTATAACACTGTTCAAATAGCAACGTCCATTACGTTGTTCAATTTTGAGTACTTACTGACACCCATTTTAAGGTTCACCGCTGTCTTTTAAATGGACCCTAATTTTCCTTCCATGAGAATTTGTAAGATCGTATGCTTTCTCAACATACTAAATTTGTTAAACCTTTGAACTCGAAACGCCACAAACACCAAACTCGATTACAATTTAATAAGTATTCTGTTGAATATTTTGAAACTAATTTGACTGTAAGCTGTTGATGCCTATAGGACAGAAACAGGTTCCTGCCAGATTTATTTCAAAATATTCAACGGCTTACCTGTATAACGACGGTAAAGTTGGGATACGGGATAATCGAGTATTTTAACAGTTTCTATAATGGTGGAGTTCATTCATTGATTCAGTGTACTCAGACTCAGCGACGCAGCAGCTTTAAGCAGCTGGGGGTACTGACATTTATACGTGTTGTTCAGACATAAACAAGTAATAATATCGTCCTAGGACATAAACACGTAATAATATCGTCCTAGGACATACACAAGTAATAATATCGTCCTAGGACATAAACAAGTAATAATATCGTCCTAGGACATAAGCAAGTAATAATATCGTCCTAGGACATAAACAAGTGATAATATCGTCCTAGGACATAAACAAGTGATAATATCGTCCTAGGACATAAGCAAGTAATAATATCGTCCTAGGACATAAACAAGTAATAATATCGTCCTAGGACATAAGCAAGTAATAATATCGTCCTAGGACATAAACAAGTAATAATATCGTCCTAGGACATAAACAAGTAATAATATCGTCCTAGGACATAAACAAGTAATAATATCGTCCTAGGACATAAGCAAGTAATAATATCGTCCTAGGACATAAGCAAGTAATAATATCGTCCTAGGACATAAACAAGTAATAATATCGTCCTAGGACATAAACAAGTAATAATATCGTCCTAGGACATAAACAAGTAATAATATCGTCCTAGGACATAAGCAAGTAATAATATCGTCCTAGGACATAAACAAGTAATAATGTCGTCCTAGGACATAAGCAAGTAATAATATCGTCCTAGGACATAAACAAGTAATAATATCGTCCTAGGACATAAGCAAGTAATAATATCGTCCTAGGACATAAGCAAGTAATAATATCGTCCTAGGACATAAACAAGTAATAATATCGTCCTAGGACATAAGCAAGTAATAATATCGTCCTAGGACATAAACAAGTAATAATATCGTCCTAGGACATAAGCAAGTAATAATATCGTCCTATGACATAAACAAGTAATAATATCGTCCTAGGACATAAACAAGTAATAATATCGTCCTAGGACATAAACAAGTAATAATATCGTCCTAGGACATAAACAAGTAATAATATCGTCCTAGGACATAAGCAAGTAATAATATCGTCCTAGGACATAAACAAGTAATAATATCGTCCTAGGACATAAGCAAGTAATAATATCGTCCTAGGACATAAGCAAGTAATAATATCGTCCTAGGACATAAACAAGTAATAATATCGTCCTAGGACATAAACAAGTAATAATATCGTCATAGGACATAAACAAGTAATAATATCGTCCTAGGACATAAGCAAGTAATAATATCGTCCTAGGACATAAGCAAGTAATAATATCGTCCTAGGACATAAACAAGTGATAATATCGTCCTATGACATAAACAAGTAATAATATCGTCCTAGGACATACACAAGTAATAATATCGTCCTAGGACATAAACAAGTAATAATATCGTCCTAGGACATAAGCAAGTAATAATATCGTCCTAGGACATAAGCAAGTAATAATATCGTCCTAGGACATAAACAAGTGATAATATCGTCCTATGACATAAACAAGTAATAATATCGTCCTAGGACATAAACAAGTAATAATATCGTCATAGGACATAAACAAGTAATAATATCGTCCTAGGACATAAACAAGTAATAATATCGTCCTAGGACATAAGCAAGTAATAATATCGTCCTAGGACATAAACAAGTGATAATATCGTCCTATGACATAAACAAGTAATAATATCGTCCTAGGACATACACAAGTAATAATATCGTCCTAGGACATAAGCAAGTAATAATATCGTCCTAGGACATAAACAAGTAATAATATCGTCATAGGACATAAGCAAGTAATAATATCGTCCTAGGACATAAGCAAGTAATAATATCGTCCTAGGACATAAGCAAGTAATAATATCGTCCTAGGACATAAACAAGTGATAATATCGTCCTATGACATAAACAAGTAATAATATCGTCCTAGGACATACACAAGTAATAATATCGTCCTAGGACATAAGCAAGTAATAATATCGTCCTAGGACATAAACAAGTAATAATATCGTCCTAGGACATAAACAAGTAATAATATCGTCCTAGGACATAAACAAGTAATAATATCGTCCTAGGACATAAGCAAGTAATAATATCGTCCTAGGACATAAACAAGTAATAATATCGTCCTAGGACATAAACAAGTAATAATATCGTCCTAGGACATAAACAAGTAATAATATCGTCATAGGACATAAGCAAGTAATAATATCGTCATAGGACATAAACAAGTAATAATATCGTCCTAGGACATAAACAAGTGATAATATCGTCCTAGGACATAAGCAAGTAATAATATCGTCCTAGGACATAAACAAGTAATAATGTCGTCATAGGACATAAACAAGTAATAATATCGTCCTAGGACATAAACAAGTAATAATATCGTCCTAGGACATAAACAAGTGATAATATCGTCCTAGGACATAAACAAGTAATAATATCGTCCTAGGACATAAGCAAGTAATAATATCGTCCTAGGACATAAACAAGTAATAATGTCGTCATAGGACATAAACAAGTAATAATATCGTCCTAGGACATAAACAAGTAATAATATCGTCCTAGGACATAAACAAGTGATAATATCGTCCTAGGACATAAACAAGTAATAATATCGTCCTAGGACATAAACAAGTGATAATATCGTCCTAGGACATAAGCAAGTAATAATATCGTCCTAGGACATAAACAAGTAATAATATCGTCCTAGGACATAAACAAGTAATAATATCGTCCTAGGACATAAACAAGTAATAATATCGTCCTAGGACATAAACAAGTAATAATATCGTCATAGGACATAAGCAAGTAATAATATCGTCATAGGACATAAACAAGTAATAATATCGTCCTAGGACATAAACAAGTGATAATATCGTCCTAGGACATAAGCAAGTAATAATATCGTCCTAGGACATAAACAAGTAATAATATCGTCCTAGGACATAAACAAGTAATAATATCGTCCTAGGACATAAGCAAGTGATAATGTCGTCCTAGGACATAAGCAAGTAATAATATCGTCCTAGGACATAAGCAAGTAATAATATCGTCCTAGGACATAAGCAAGTAATAATATCGTCCTAGGACATAAACAAGTAATAATATCGTCCTAGGACATAAACACGTAATAATATCGTCCTAGGACATAAACAAGTAATAATATCGTCCTAGGACATAAGCAAGTGATAATATCGTCCTAGGACATAAACAAGTGATAATATCGTCCTAGGACATAAGCAAGTAATAATATCGTCCTAGGACATAAACAAGTAATAATATCGTCCTAGGACATAAACAAGTAATAATATCGTCATAGGACATAAGCAAGTAATAATATCGTCCTAGGACATAAGCAAGTGATAATATCGTCCTAGGACATAAACAAGTAATAATATCGTCCTAGGACATAAGCAAGTGATAATATCGTCCTAGGACATAAACAAGTAATAATATCGTCCTAGGACATAAACAAGTAATAATATCGTCCTAGGACATAAACAAGTAATAATATCGTCCTAGGACATAAACAAGTAATAATATCGTCATAGGACATAAGCAAGTAATAATATCGTCCTAGGACATAAGCAAGTGATAATATCGTCCTAGGACATAAACAAGTAATAATATCGTCCTAGGACATAAGCAAGTGATAATATCGTCCTAGGACATAAACAAGTAATAATATCGTCCTAGGACATAAACAAGTAATAATATCGTCCTAGGACATAAACAAGTAATAATATCGTCCTAGGACATAAACAAGTGATAATATCGTCCTAGGACATAAACAAGTGATAATATCGTCCTAGGACATAAGCAAGTAATAATATCGTCCTAGGACATAAACAAGTAATAATATCGTCCTAGGACATAAACAAGTAATAATATCGTCCTAGGACATAAACAAGTAATAATATCGTCCTAGGACATAAGCAAGTGATAATATCGTCCTAGGACATAAGCAAGTGATAATATCGTCCTAGGACATAAGCAAGTGATAATATCGTCCTAGGACATAAACAAGTAATAATATCGTCCTAGGACATAAACAAGTAATAATATCGTCCTAGGACATAAACAAGTAATAATATCGTCCTAGGACATAAGCAAGTAATAATATCGTCCTAGGACATAAGCAAGTAATAATATCGTCCTAGGACATAAGCAAGTGATAATATCGTCCTAGGACATAAGCAAGTAATAATATCGTCCTAGGACATAAACAAGTAATAATATCGTCCTAGGACATAAACAAGTAATAATATCGTCCTAGGACATAAGCAAGTAATAATATCGTCCTAGGACATAAACAAGTAATAATATCGTCCTAGGACATAAGCAAGTAATAATATCGTCCTAGGACATAAACAAGTAATAATATCGTCCTAGGACATAAGCAAGTAATAATATCGTCCTAGGACATACACAAGTAATAATATCGTCCTAGGACATAAACAAGTAATAATATCGTCCTAGGACATAAGCAAGTAATAATAAACAAGTATCAACATTGGCCTAGTCTGGAGGTTTGTTGCCCTGAGCTGACAACAAAACGGATAATAGTATAAATATTAGTCATTTAGAAATAATCTCTTTGGCAATAACAGTATGACAAACAGGATGAACAGAATACTAACTGGGCAGTATATTTATAAAAAGACACAAGATGTTAAAAGCAGTCCTATCCATGCTGGTAAAGAAAACAAAAAGATATTTGCTCATTGAATGTCCATTTGTAGATTCCAGAGGCTAGTTTTGAAAATGTATCACTGGAATAACTGGGTCGATTATCAAGCCAGTCATTTTTAGTGGTAAATTTCCAAAATAGTATTCTCTTGATCTGCAAATAGACATTCCTCTAGAGCACTTTGCCAGATGCATGTTTCGACCTGTGTCGCCATGAAAGTAATCTAACCCTTATAATATAGCCGAAAATTTGGGCAGTATATCCTTTTCATGAATGCGTCACGTTTGGAAACGTATATTTTCTAATTGTTTACAATCCTACAATCTGAGTCCACTAATTTCGCATAGGTAATTCCTCAATTAGAACCCTTATCCACTGCACGGTAATCTCATAGTGATTGCTGATTCGCCCCCCCCCCCCCCCCCCCACCAGGGACAGCCCTCCCGGGCACCCTCGCTCATTGACTCTCCCAGGTTTAGTTCTTGCACGGCACCCCTAAAAAGACTGCACATCTCATTTGCTTGTACCGATATTTGGATAAACGAATCATCATTGTCAAGGAATATATATAATTTTATAGTGAACACAGTTCATCAGCCCATCCTTAATCAAACGCCAAACGTTGGCATGGTATATAGGCTAGATATTAGATAACAGGTTATTTATATGAAGACACTTCAAGATAGGGACCCAAATTTCATATCTGCAGATAATTTTCTCGGAAGCTACTGATTCATCTTGAATTTGCTTAAAATCTTAACAAAGGAAAAGGTGTTGCCGTTGTATTGCCGTAAATCGTAATAATCTACTCGATTCATGTGTTGGCTTGGTGGTCTACCTGCGTTCTCTGATACTCAGCGACACTGGAATTTAAAGGGTTATTTATCAATGAGATCGATAAAACTATTAGTATTAGCCAAGTAACCATTGTACACACACTGCAACACCATCATTACACCTTGCCGAAGAGACAGATCATTGAAATATGAAAAACCTATAAGATTTAATTATGCATATAACATATGTAACCGCCATTATATGTATATTTCATGTATATATCTTTCGCACACTTCTGAAGAAGTTACCGAATAAACTTGAAATTGAAAAATTGAAATTGTAGATAGACCACCAAACCAAACCAAACCATGAATCGAATAGATTTATTACTAAGTGAAGGCACGAACACTACCCTGGTTCACAATATCATAGTACCGCGTGACACAATGCATTATTACAATTGCGGGTCATTACCAGATAGCTGTTTTCTGCCAGACATAGCCCTATTGTCATCGCCTAAATACTACAACTGTGGCATCGGGTTTGACAAGGGGTCTACCTGTAAAATATCAGATAATGTCAGATATTTATGAATGAAATTTACCGTATGGCTACGAACTTGAACGAAGGTCACACACCTAGGCTTATTGGCTATCCGCATATATCATATTTCTCTGCACGTCAGCGGGCCGCTAGACTGATTTATTACGTATAATAAAAATATTAAACAGGTCGATTAAATCTCTCAACTGCAAACATCCGAAATGTACATGACGTCGAGCCTGTGTAAGGCATTTATCTTGTTAAATATTCTGAAACTAAATTGACGGAAAAATAGGTGCTAACTACTGCTGTTATTTCAGCTTTCTTTCAAATTAGTTTCAAAATATTCAACGGTTTATTAGCATGTTTGATAAAACTTAGACCATACTGGGCCACTTGACAAGGTAGACGCATTGAAAGCGCTTTGTGTCATCGTGTCCTTTATACAACTGACTCAGTATTTTCAGGTGAAATGTTTATGTGAAGCGATAACGGGTAAGTTAACCCGGTAACCCATGCAATTACAGTGTATCAATTTCAAGTATAGGAAGGCGGTTGAATATTTTGAAACTAATCCGACTGGAAGCTGTTGCTACTAGGCAGCAACAACTCACAGCCTAATAGTTTCCAAATATTCAATAGAATATTCCTTACATCATAAATAATTGTTGCCGTTTTGGGGGCTAAGTAAGAGATTAAGCGTTAATATATTGAGATAGAGAATTACTGAGTCTAAGGACATCGAGACCTAGGCACTTCCACCCCACCCACCCGCCTCACTCTTTATTATGATGGGTAAGAGCATGCGTGTCCTTATTTTATTTTCGCGGAATAGGGGGGGATAAAAAAAATATACATATAATATTATCATGTTATGTATCTTCATAACTGTGTACAGAGAATGAACCATATCATATCATATCAGAAATATATCCTTGTTTAATTTTCATGTGGCTATCTATATAATTCTCTCAGCATGCATTATTGTTATTGATCTATGGTATGGTAATGGACATTCCCAATTTATCCATCCATCATATGACGTCATGATCAACTACGTGGCGTATAGGGTGACGTCATAATCATTACGTCATGACTGGCTCGATTTAAGTTAATTTTGAACGCTAGTCTAGTTCGATATGTTTTACGAATGGTAGGTCTTCACCATTTAATATACATTCCGTTGGATATTTTGAAACCAACTTGGCTGGGCGCCGTTGCTGCTATGGCAGCGACTGCATCCAGTCAAACGAGACCCAAAACATCCAACAGCTTACCTATATGGGACATATGGGAGAACTACATATACATTATTATTATTATTATTATTATTATTATTATTATTATTATTATTACGCTTCTTCCTCTTTCTCCTTATCCTCCTATCCTCCTCATCTTCTTCCTTCTCCTCCATCTCCTTGTCCTCCTCCTCCTCTTCCTCCTCCTCTTCCTCCTCGTCTTCCACCTCCTCCGCCTCTTTTTCCTCCTCCTCCTCCCATCTCTTCTATCATCATCATCATCATCATCATCATCATCATCATCATCATCATCATCATCATCATCATCATCATCTTCTTCTTCTTCTTCTTCTTCTTCTTCTTCTTCCTCTTCCACAGGTGCTGGCGCTTCCATTTTGAGAGCTAAAAGTGAAAGATAATCGCTAAATATGCACGGCTAGGTCGCTTAGTGTGATCGTAGTGTGATTGTCACAATAGGCTCTCGAGAATTCGGACAACCCGTCGTACGATAAAACAAGTCGGCTGACTTGAACAAAATTGTGTGATGTGATCCCTATATAAGTCCGTCACTAAGTCGGTATGTCCGTCACGAAAGTGTATGAATTGTGTATCTTTGGTAAATTCATAATTTAATAAACGTACTGCTGAATGTTTTAAAACTAATTTGACTGGCTGTGTGGCAGTTGTTGCGATAGGCAGCAACAGCTTTCGGACAAATTAGTTACAACATCTTCAAATTGCGATTCTGGGAATTCAGGGTTCAAATTGTACAAATCGTTTAAAACACGCATACAAAGTGGTTGGAGCTTAGGTAACAATGAAAGGGACATAGCTAGAAATGAGAGGGGTATAGCTAGAAATGATAGGGACATAGCTAGAAATGAGAGGGGAATAGCTAGAAATGATGGGGGCATATGGCTAGGAATAAGAGGGGCATAGCTAGGAATGAGAGGGGCATATCTATAAATGAAAGGGACATAGCGAGATATGATAGGGGCATAACTATATAGGAATTACAGGGGCATAATTAGAAATTAGAGGGGCATAATTAGAAATTAGAGGGGCAAAATTAGAAATGAGAGGTCATAGCTAGAAATGATAGGGGTATAGCTAGGAATGATAGGGGCATAGCTGGGAGTGAGAGGGGCATAGCTAGAAATGAGAGAGGCATAGTTAGAAACAATAGGGGCATAGCGTGGAATGATAGGGGGGGGGCATGGCTAGGAATGAGAGGGACATAGCTAGAAATGGGAGTGGCATAGCTAGAAATGATAGGGGCATAGCTATAAATGAAAGGGGCGTATCTAGACATGAGAGGGAATAGTTAGAAATGATAGGGACATAGCTATAAATGAAAGGGGCGTATCTAGACATGAGAGGGACATAGTTAGAACTGATAGGGACATAGCTAGAAATGATAGGGGAATAGCTAGGAATTATAGGGGCAGAGCTAAAAATGAGAAGGCCATAGCTAGAAATGAGAGAAACATAGTTAGAAATGAGAAGGGCATAGCTATAAATAATAGGGACATAGTTATACATGAAAACGGAATATCTAGAGATGAGGGGTGGGGGCATAGCTAGAAATGAGAGGGGCATGGCTAGAAATGAGAGGGCATAGCTAGAAATGAAAGTGGCATATCTAGAAATGAGAGGGGCATAGGTATAAAGGAGGGGTGTGTAGCTAGAAATGAGAGGTGCATAGTTAGAAATGAGAGATGCGTAGTGAGAAATGACAGGTGCGTAGTTAGAAATGATAGGGACGTAGTTGGAAATGGGAGGGGTGTAGTTAGAAAGGAGGTGTGCGTATCTATAAATGAGATGTACGTAGTTACAAATGAGAGGTGTTAGAAATGATAGGGACGTCGTCAGAATGGGAGGTGCGTAGTTAGAAATGAGAGGTGCGTAGTAAGAAATGAGAGTTGCGTAGTTAGAAATGAAAGGTGCGTAGTTAGAAATGAGAGATGCGTAGTTAGAAATGAGAGATGCGTAGTTAGAAATGAGAGATGCGTAGTTAGAAATGGCAGGTGGATAGATAGAAATAAGACGCGCGTTGTTAGAACTGAGAGGTGCTTCGATAGATATGAGAGGTGCGTAGTTAGAAATGGATTCATCTATTGAAGAGAATGATGCCATTATATGTAGAAAGAGTAAGTGCGCTCTTTGTTATAATAATTTATTAGTTGTCCACGAAGTGTAACAATGGACCTGCTGATGAGCAATGCGTGTTCTGAATGAAGTGGCTCGATTACAATGTCAAAAGTGTCATAATACATCCAGGTGCACGTGCCATGCGGATATTTACTGACGAATCCATATAAAATGTTCTCATGGAAAGATAAACCATTGGAATAACACTCCCAACAACATTAATAGCATCGCAAATTGTGTCAGGAATTCATCTTCCAGTTAAGGATACTTTCCCAACTTGTCACTGACCTCAGTGCATGAGGGTAGTGTACCCTGTGGACATACTCTGATAACGAGGGTTACTGGACCGGTACTGGACCAATACCGTGACGTATTGGCCCGGTATTGGCCCAGTACCGGTTCAGCCACGTGCATATCAGTGTAGACTTCTTAAAGAGAGTCGTGTATACTTGTGGACTGACTAGTAACCAGGCGGGCAGGTTCAAATCCCGCTCTCCTGTAAGGCGATCGATCAGGTAGCGGACGAGCAATCGTTGGAAACATAGGCAATCTGCTTCACTCCTCGTTGCCTCTCTACTCCCAGGAGTATAAATGTGGAAGTTAGCAATAATAGACTTAAATGGAAACCATCCTTGATATAGCGTGAATGATTGACGCCAATCAAACCAATAACTTCTTGTGGACCATTATCTGTCTAATTTCGTGCACATATTTGCTATATATTCCGTTTGCTAAGAATAGCTATTCTGTTCACTACGATGAACTCCACTGCGTGTAGAATTCATAGGAGAAAGCAGTTCATTTCCTCATTATAGCATTTCCTACAGTACACAATTGCGTTCTTCTGGGAACTCCCCAAAGACCATGGCAATACGTCCAGATAAATTTCAAATCAACCCATGGCCGAATATAGGCTGCTCTACGACTGTGACTGCAAAATGATTAGGTTGCTTAAAATACATATATCATGGATATAATATAAGCAACTGCGATTCTAATTATGTGATACATATTTTACCATATCAGTGCAAATGTAAGACGTCGTATAGATTCCATGCGCCTTTGAGCAACGGGTGCATCGACGTCGAATTCTAAATTGGCCACTGTTGGCCAACGAGCGCCTCGGTAAGGACTTCTCCCTTGAACAAGCGCCGTTGAGCATTGGTGCAAAATCGATATTGGCGCGTTATGTCCTGTGCCCGCGCCTCGTCTGGTGGACATGATCATTTACTTAAGCTCTTTATCGCCCTTTAATATGGAGAACTGGCAAGTTCAAGTTCAAGTTCACGTTTTGTTCACCCAGGCTTTATATAAAGCATATGAGGGAAAATATTTTACAATTAATATACTGGCGGTAGCTATAAATTACATATTTCATATTGTTAGCATTATAACATTAAGATGTAACAGAGCATCAATATTTCTCATGGATCCTATGTACAGTTTGTTATCACGTTAGCATTGTTTAAGTTTAATTGAAATGGTTATATACGCGAACAATTTAAATAGAGCAGGCATAATTGTATGCGAGTTTAAAATCACGAGTTACAGCTTTTTCTTCGCATGGATAAGGTATTTACAGAGGTTTATTAGCACAGGCCTGTTGCATTTTGAAAGGGGCCCTTTTGTTTTTTCTATTGCGTTATTGGTAGTGTAGCACTCAGGGATATATTTTTGTCTTTCTGTGTTCAATATTTGGAACAGACAAAAAGAAAGTGCGGTTCATCCTGTACACAGTTACATAAATCACAAAGACGTTCACTCATTTCCGTTCCCGTCCACCTCCCCAATAAAGCCCACACCCACTTTACCGCGCCGAGTTTTGTCTTGGTATGGCTCGTTCTCTAGGGCAGAAGCCACACTTCTTCTCCACTAAGTGGTAATTTGCGAAACCTTCTATGTCTAGTCCCGACCGATGCATAATAATCGATGCTCTAGATATTGGACGTTGAGTAATTGCCTTTTTCTGATGTATCGCGCTGGTCATATCGGCATGGTAGTACATTGGCCGCTGTCCAAAGGTCATATTCAGGACATACGTACTGACATGCCAATCAAATCTGTGCTGTGAAGGGTTTACAGACTAATGGATACATGATTACCATCGACAATACCGCCCTCCCCAACCCAGTATCTACTATCACCATTACCTCGGATGAATAGGTTTGGTGGAGTACCGATATTGTACCATAACCTCTCATGATAATTGAGCCGAAACTGGGCCAATACCGGGCTGTTATCAGCATAGCAACCACTAGCAGTGATGGTCAGAATTCTAGAAACTGATTGATGACATTTGTAATCGAGTTCACTTCGGGTGGTGTCCAATCAATGGTATATCAAATACACATCGATCTGCTTATTGCATGTTGCAAAGAACTGAACGTGGAATATCTTTGACAACAATTTGACTAAAGAAGGATTTCTTCGGTAAGGCGGGTTGGCATGATGGCTGTACTGATGTACGATCTCGTGTAGTGATCATCCCTTGCTCGATGGAATTAATTTTCACCATCGTCGTCATCATCATCGTCGTCGTCGTCGTCGTCGTCGGCGGCGGCGGCGGCGACGGCGACGGCGGCGGGATCGTCGTCATCGGCGTCGGCGGCGTTGGCGGCGTCAGTTTATAATCAATTTATCGTCATCGTCGTCGTCGTCGTCGACTTGTCGCATCGTCGTCATTCATCATCATCACTGCATGGAATCTACTCTAGTGTCTCTTCATGCGGTCCATAAGAGTGCGGCCATGGAAAAGCATGTGTTCTTACCTATATGTACTGGTACAGTTGCGCAAGTAGCTGAGTTACAGTATTCAAGGATGGGTCTCGCCAAAGACTTGTAGAGTAGAGTGAGTGTAGGTGGATGTATACAGGAAAAGGTTAGATATTACCTGAGCATTCACGTATTGGACACTCAATGGGCATCTGAAATTATTCGTCTATAAAATATAGCCTTGCATAAGGCTTTGAAGTTCGGTATTCTTCTCTGTTCATAGTAGTATAGAGAAACAGCATACTTTGTTGTACTGCTCCCGTTAGACACTCAAATAATATAATGATTATATTTTAATTCTAGCCCTGGCATTAGATAGCGTTTTAAGAAGTAGTTTAAAAAACAGAAGCATATCTCCATCTTGTATATGATCTAGATCTACTAGCAAACCTAAATCCATACAGTTTCTCACAGGAATTGACCTTTCTTGTTTTAGCTATGGCCCGGCCATCTCTATCTAAGCTCCACCCACGCCACGCCGCTCGCGTTGGGATCGATCGATCTCTCAACTCCCTGACTATCAATTTCCAGAAAGCTATGCTGGTAAGCTGTTGAATACTTTGAAACTAATTCGACTGAGTGTTTTTGATGCCTATGGCAGCAACGGTCACCAGTAAAATTAGTTTCAAAATACCCAACACCATGTTTATTATATAACAAAGACATACAATTCGTACAACGTGTTGGACTATTAAGCGTTAAAGACGGACTATATCGAATCATTCATGACGTACTGATTTTGACGTCAGCATACACGTCACTTAGTTGCCTAAGACGTCATGAGATGGATGGATAAACTGGAAAGATGAATTAGTTCCCTCTGTGTAAAATATCGTACATTATATTACAACCCTTTAACCATTTAATGGCTAAATTTGGTCCAAAAAAAAATGCTGATAGAATGTCCATTTTAAGGCAAGGAGAAGCCTATCTGTGAAAATTTACCACTGGAATGAGTGTTTCATTAACGAACCAGTCATTCCACTGGTATGCGTTAAATAATTAACTTCTCTTGGCCTGCAAATGGACAATCCTCAAGACGCTTTTGGCCGGTTATGCCCGTAAAGAGGTATTTTGTGAAAACCGGTATCTTAAGGAGTTTGTATATTATGGGCATGCGTTCTGGGCATCGTTATCCAGGGGGTTGCGTTCCTATATATAATGGTTAAATTAGGGATATGGAAATTTAAAAACATCCTCCAACCCCATGTATCAGTTCAGTTTCAATTTCCTTTATTCACTCAGGATATTTAACAAACCTATAATTTATATATTGATATATAATATACATATATATATAGCATATGAAGGAAAGGTTATTTATACTATTGTAGGCGGTGGGCCATTATTAATATTATTATTATTATTATTATTATTATTATTATTATTATTATTATTATTATTATTATTATTATTATTTATTATTATTATTATTATTATTATTATTATTATTATTATTATTATTATTATTATTATTATTATTATACCACGCTACTAGACAAGATTACTTACAACGACAAATATATATTACCCTACTATTTCGAAGGTAATTTAAATAGAAACCGTTGCTGTCTTAGGCGGCAGCAGCTTCCAGTGAAATTACTTTAAAAAAAATCAACCACTAACATGGATGGTCCAAGTACCGGTTTCTAACAGGGTATGGCAAATTTTGTCGATTGCATGAGAATGTAAATCTTTTGTCAAGAAATGACCTCTATTTAGTAATTAGCGAGTGTTCAGTGAAATAACACATGCATTAAAATTGTGTAATTCCTCCAAATAAATTTACTGTGTGTGAAAATACACATTATCAGTTTTCAGAGGGTTTTTTGTGTACTTAGGTACCAGTTTCTAACAGGGATGAAAATTCGTTATTTATATAGCGACACGATGGTGATATGACATCACTGTCTATGATATGACAACAGGAGAGTCTGCCAGCTAAAATAATGATACAAACGTCGCTTAAAAGGGAGCACAACTTCGGTTATTGTAGTAAATCGAGACCTGGTCAAATTCCAGTTTTCGTAATACATAGACAGCTGCAACACCATTTTCAAAATCAAAATTCTGTATCCTTGCTTTGTAAAGTCGTAAATCTGGTGTTTAAAATAAAACTAAGGATTGTTTTGAATATACCATAAAATGTTAGAATTATTTTAGTTTTTACGATATATAGAAAATATGGCCGCGTTTGGATTAGGCATGCGCGTGGAAAAAATTAATTTAGATTTGAATACAATATAAACACCCCATGCCCCTTCGATGCATCCGTAGACACGAATTATCGTTATATTGGTGAAATCAACACGCCGCATTTGACAGCGACTGGCAGATGTCGTCTGGCGCGAAAATTGGACCAGTTTATTTCATTTCTTTATCAGTTATGAACATTTTTATGGACCCTGAAAAAGGTAACAGTGAAAACATATTTTTCACACGCCAAATAAAAAAGTAGGAAAAATAATTACATATTTCTGCTGTATTTTGATTAAAAAAATCTTCCATTGTTGTGTAAAACTGATGTATCTATTGAAATAGACATATTTTGACGATGCCACCAAACAAAGAGTGCGGGACAACGCAAAATTGACCAATTGTTAGAAATAGAAACTGTTAGAAACAGGTACCCTGACCATACGGGTCAGTTGAAATTTAAAGTTGAAAGAGTTTCATGGCCGTTTGATGCACTGTTCAGTGCAGATATACCAAGCGTGGTGCTTGTAGTTAATGGAATTTAAGTATGTTTTTCAATAAGGCTCAAGATATAACTATCTACATAGCAACTTTGATGTACAAATTTTCATTAATTGTATCCTATAAAATAGCGAGGCGTGATGGTTATTAGGTTGGAATGGCGTCCACGGTGTCACTAATTCTAGTTACCATTCACACCATTGCAAGATTTTGGTTAATTTGTGTGTGTTTGTTTGATCAATCGTCACAACTCAATAATGAAGCATAGCTTTGCATCTATCGGGACCCTGAGTCTACGCGGCGCTAATCTAGCTTAGCTGTACGCCTGCTGACTTTCTGAAGATTACCCTTTTCATTGGGTTTAACTATTGATGTGCTGAATATTTTGAGAATAATTTGACTGAAAGTTGTTGGTGGCTAAGCCACGAACAACTGTCAGTCATATTGTTTTCAAAATATTCAGCACATCACTAGCTAAACCCAATGAGATTATTGTCTGGTGGCTCGCAGCAGTTATACAACTTAGATCTACTCATATATCACGTGTGACGTGAAAATATTCAAGTTGTGAAACATACGTAGAGAACAAATAGATTTGTAGCAATTTCCATGTCTAAGAAGATGGATCGGCATCATCGGGTCCTCTGAGATACTATAACAATGGGAGGACGCTGAAAAGGAAATTACAGATACGAAATATGCAGAAAATGTACACATAGCCTGAGAGTAAGATTTGTAGGTGCTGGGGAGGGAGAGTTAGTAGAAACAACCTAGAATTATCGTCCAAAATATACGAGGTAATTGCTTGATGAAGATGTGAAACAGGCCATGAGCCTAATGTGTAAAGGTAACCGGAACCATTAAATGATGAAGCTGGCCAATGTCAATGAACATGTGCAGTCCTGGTGAGGAATGGCCATCTGCAGGGCAAGATCAGACTCTTGTAGCCAGCGGGATTTTGCTCGCTCGGTCTTGCCCCTGGTAGGGTGGGGCGGAGGGGTTGGGTGGGTGTGGGTTAGGGTGGGTTGTGTAGATGAGGTGGGGGTGGCGAGTGGGGTGGGGGTGGGGGTGGTAGAGAGAACGACAGGAGGGGGCGTCGGTTTATGGCGTGGTAGACAAACCTTTGCACATCAGAGTGATCAGTTACACAGATAGCTGCGCGCGGGTAAGGCTGTGGGTGAACGGGAACATTCTGACCGCGAGCGTTAAACTCCACCATCGAGTATGGATCGTTAGGGCGGGACATGGCCAACAATTAATCCGCACTCTAGCGCTTATAGGTTCCTATCCTACAATACGTAAGACGGGCAAAATGGAGAAAATTTTATTTTGGTGGGGTAGAAATTGCTGAAGGAGGCCCCACTACATGCGGTCTTGCCTTTTCATCCCTATGCGTACCTACAACGTGTGTGAGTGGTGTGGGGTAGCAACATATTTTAGTTGTTTAAGGGAAAGTGCCGTAGGTGGCTCACACCACAGGTGGTCTTGCTTTCCACCCGCACCTTCGTTTCTACCTCTAATTTACGTGTGCCCAACTAACGTTTTAGTTGGCTTATACATACCTTTGAAGGCGTGTTATAATTCTTAATTTGGAGAGCTAGCCACTGCAGGCGAGATCTTTGCCCATGAGAGGAAGGGGTCGACGCCCCATTGGCCGCATCAGCTTGTGGGCCGCTTGACCGCACCTTGTTCCCTACAAAAGTTCGTCACATCTATGGATGTACGTGGGTAAACGTTTACATTTAGATGTTTTACTACTAGAGGTAGAGTGAGATTACCAATCAGCGTGATTGATGCCTATAGGATACATGCAATGTGATTGATGGATCCAGAATTCTTCACGATCCTTGCGGAAAGCAGTTGCTTCCGTGCTGCCAGGGTCGTGGCGTGGTCGTAGTTTTGTCCTTAGGGCTACTACTACTACTACTGCTACTACTGCTACTACTACTGCTACTACTACTGCTGCTACTACTACTACTACTACTACTACTACTACTACTACTACTACTACTACTACTACTACTACTACTAGTTATAATATCCATTCGTACAACGCAACACAATTCATACCTTTCAGTTGAACTGGTTGACACAGGCAACGTTGCCATGATCTTAATTAGTTTCCGTACAGCTGGGAACATGACAACGTTACACTTAGCTAGAGCATCGAGAGCGTTCGCTGGAGGATTGTCCATTGTAGCTACACATCGATACCATAGGTCCATTTCGCCCAGCAGTGTTAGGTCATTACAATTCAAGTCGAAGGCATATTTCTCAAGGAGTTCCTTAATCTGTGCTTGCTGAGCCATCGAAGGTTTCGACGCGCCTCCATCTGGGATAAGACACATAAACCCGCTGAGAAGCTGTTTGTGAGCTAGTAGTCTGTCCTGGAGTTGGCTTAGAAAATGATCTAGGAATGGCACAAATACAGCGATGCGGAAGTATTCTTCAGGATCAGCTGTTTGAACATTACATCGCTTAGTTTGTCTTTTAGCAGTACGTGGGACAAGTATAGTAATGCCAAGCTCTTCACATGTCTTCTCAGCTTTAACATAAAGATCATTAAACACTTTTGTTGAGTCGGCTCTCATAGCCTTGATGGAGTCCTCAACATATGTTGCAAAGTTAACTGCTGCAGCCAAGTCCGAGTTCTCCTTCTGCATGAATCTGCAAAGCGGAAGGCTAATAGAGAACACCTTTGCAACAACATTCATAGTGATAATGAATTCAGGCTGTTTAATGGCACACAATAGTTGATTAGCATTTGTGGCAGAGTCTCTGTCTTGCCATTCACTAATAGTATTTAGCGACTCAATTACAGCGGGAAACAACTCCAAAAAAACTATGACAGCATCGATGGTAGAGAAGCATCCTGTTAAGTCTCATTGTGATCGGATAACCCATTGATGAATTAAATACTGTATCGTTTGAAAAACCCCATTTTGAACGAAAACCTTAACGTTGAATGTGTGAGCCTTATGGAGTAATGGAATGAGGGACAGGCAGACGGGCTAACAAAGGTTCGCATGGTGTAGGATGGATGCAATGATGGCATAGAAGCATCCTGTTTCATTGTGATCGGATAACTCATTGATCCTTTATATTTCAATTTAAAAAACAATACATTTTGAGGGTGGAATTAGGTAACGGACTAACAATTAAAGGCTCCTATAGTCGTAGGCCCTATGGAGCCGCTCGACGATCGCGGCTAATTAAAATTCATGCATTTATGTCACTGTCATTATTGTACAAATACTCTTAGAAACTCACTTTCCTAGATTCATCTGAGTCATCTCCACAGAAGAGGCCAATGTCGTTAGCAGGTTGTTCCGTTGACACTTCAGCAGCACATTGTACAGTGACTGGAGTCTCTAATACAGTTTCCGTATTCATATGCTGTGGCAGTAAATTGTTAGACGTACTGGCTCTGATATCATTGTTTCTTACGGAGGTACAACCAGCGTCACGAGAAGGTTTAAAAACGAATAAATTGTTGTCTTCTGCCGTTTTTTATCACCCATTTTAAACAGTTACACTGATACATACGATAATACGAAACACGCGTTGCTTTCTGACAGCGCTTGTAGGTCAGCCATTGCGGAGACAGCATCAATGCTACAAGGCACGTGACTACGGCGATATGCTCGAAATGTTCTAACACCCAAAACACCCCCTTAGCTACGCCCCTGGTTTGGGTAGTGAGATGCGCCTTCGCCACCTTACTGCACCCCCCCCCCCCCGTCCGCCCCTCCTCCTTAATATCTGGCGGCCTAGACAGATGGCCAGGCCCTGATGTCACCACATACAGACACGCCTCATACCGACCACCTATGATCCTACTATTAACCCTTACGGGCCGGCGCCGACTTGTGGAGAAAACTAGCTAGTGTCTCATGTAAACCGTCTACACGCTCGAGGCTGAAAAGAGAAAAGGGAACAAGAAAGAGAAGAATGGAAGGAGTCCAATTGACCTTGCTACGCTGGTTTGCATATTAAGTGATATAACCCGAAGGAAATAGTGGATGAGAGTTTAGTAGATGCCGCTGGTGTCTTCTTGTGGCAGTCCTTCCGAGGATACAGGGTGTCGGCTGTAAGATTTTGTGTGCCGAAACCAGCGGATTTTGCCTGTGCGCGTGTTTTATGCGTAGAACATCATAGACGCGGTGTATACACAATACAGACTTCTTTATCGTCATAGATGTGGTGCAGGCGCAAAACAGACTTCCTTTTTCCAAATAACGTTCACGTGGTCTGAGGGAAACGATTCAGGGAGAGGGAACACCTTTATAGCGTGTCTTCAAATGCTTACCACAACTAGGCCACAGAGGCGAAGACAATGGGGGTGATGCATGTGTGAAAAGCTTGGGCGCACTTGCCGCAACAGCCTGCGTCTTACAATAATTCACCTTTCCAGAGTATCCATCCATCATATGACCTCGTATGACGTCATAATCAGCCCAGCGCGTGTATGATGACGTCACAATCATTACGTCACAAAGGGTTCCATATAGACCGTCATCAAATCTCAAATACTCCGACACGTTGTATGAATTGTTTTGTCTTTGTAATTCTTTGCAATTTAATAAAGATGATGTTGAATATTTTGAAATTAATTTGACTGGGCGCGGTTGCTGTCTTAGGCAGCACAACAGCACCCAGTCAAATTAGTTTCAAAATATTCAACAGCTTACCTGTGTAGTTTTTTGGAAATTGATAGTCAGGGTGTTCATAGATCGATCGACCCCAACAGGTGTGGGTGGAGCTTAGCTAGAGATGGGCGGGGAATAGCTAAAACCGGAAAGGTCCATTATTGCAATAGACACACAACAGAACAAAGGTATGTTTTGTGCAACAGGGTTCGAAATAGAAGCATCCATCGCAATATCCATGTTGGAAATACTTGACATTTCATGTTTCCCCGCCACAAATCTATCTACGATTCCTGTATGAATCGTACAGAATCGTAACGTGCGTGATTGACATCGTAAAGACTTTCTACAATACGATACGACAAAATTGCTTTCGGCCATCGTACGATATCATGCCTTATTGCATGGTAGGTAATATTATCATATCGTAGATCACATCATGCTGTGTGAGGCAGGATTTATAGGACGCTTGAATACGCGTGGAAAGCCGCTGATTGGAATACAGTGACGCTGGGACAGGCAGTTGAGTTTGATATAGTTCTTATAGGCAAATACTACCAATAGAAAGTTTTCTATCGAGACACACATTTTCAGTCAGGATATGATGCTTTGTCCCTAGATAACCAGGAGGTTATTACGGTTAGTCAACGTCCTCATAATCGACTCCAAATCCTCGCGAGTCTTGACTGCGCATGTCTATAGCTAGAGGAATCAAAATGGTCATGGTGAACTTATCAGGCAGCAAATAAGCTCATTAGATACACATGTATAAAGTAGAATTGATTAACTTCTGTGGGGAATAGACCACCAGTAAGACAATGGATACAAGAATGGAGTAGAGGCGAATTGTCTTGAGACTGAGGCTTCGGCTTATAAAATATCATTTGGAAGATATATATATATATATATATATATATATATATATATATATATATATATATATATATATATATATATATATATATATATATATATATATATATGCAAGCCGGTGGTTTGGGTCAAGTATATAATTATAACATCAAAGAGAACGCTGACCCATCCACCACCTCAATTTGAAAACTAAGTAAATACGTCCACGAGTCCTACCGCGGATAGCGGATCTGATAAAATATGCAGACACGTAAATATGTGATATATATTTACGGTTGTTTTCGTGGTTAGCTCGTTAAGCGGAAGACAGTCATGTTTCAAGGATTACTTTGTTCGGTAAAATACGAGCTACAAAGTAACCGCGACATTATGTCTACACAACACTGTTTGTCCCTCGTGTTGATAACGTACACGACTCCGGTCACATCCACAACACCGATAGCTTTCCATAATGTGATATTTACTTTTTTAAATCAATGTTTGTTTTTCAAATCTTCTCTGAATTTTAGCTTGCTAAGGTGACTTTAATTTCACCCACTGTCATATTGGCCTGGTAATCTATATAATAAAAAAGTGAAATTTCTGATACCGGCAAATTGCCAGGATACATAGCCGAGGTGTTGGGTCCTCCACAGATAGCAAGATTCGGTGATAGTTCATTTACATTGCCATTTCCTTAGGAGAAATATGTAATTACAGTAGTAATCCAGCATTTCAACTTTCCAGAGTACTCCTCATCGGACCTCATATTACGTCATAACCAACTAAGTGACGTGTATGCTGACGTCATAATCATTACGTCATAAATCATTCTATTTGGCCCGTCTTTAACGCTTAATAGTCCGACACGTTGTGCGAACTGTATGTATCTACTATTTAATAAACATGCTATTGAATATTTTGAAACTAATTTGACTGGACGCTGTTGCTGCCATAGGTGGCAACAGCGCCCAATCAAATTAGTTCCAAAATATTCAATAGCTTACCTGCATAGTTTTCTGAAAATTGATAGTCGATGGCAGCAACAGCGCCCAGCCAAATTAGTTTCAAAATAATCAGCTGAATGTTGATTACATAATAAAGACACAATTCTTATAACTTACGGACCTTTAAAAGTTTTTGACGGATTTAGCTAAGTCATTCATTGCGTAGTTGATTGTGACGTCGGCCTACGTGTGACGTAATTGATAATGACGTCATACGCTTTGGCGACAGATTGGGTTCCTCTATTCTGGGTTCACCTTGATTGCTAACTGAAAAAACCTATTGGTCAGCAACAACTGATGATGCTATAAACACACAATTATGACGTAATAATAGGCAATATCAAACTGCAAAATACACACTTCCCGCTCCATAATCATCGGTATGACCGCACACATATAACACACATAGGCCAATGGCACCGCTGATGTTCAACGGGGTAATATTTATCCAGAGAGTGCGTTTAGGCGACCCTTGCAAGAGAGAAAAGCTACTTAGTTTGAAACAGGATGCCATCATCTGTCAGATCAGAGAGCTAACATGTTCTGATGATGAATACCGGAAAGTTAATGACGTCAACACAACTGTATTGTCGTTAGTATTATATCACTGACCAATACGCAGAGTCGAACACGGATGTGGTTGTGAGATATTATTATCAGTCCTGAATTTTTGAGAAATAGGAACGACATTACGGTTTTGTTGACGTAATTAGTTTTCCTGTCTCCAACTTCGATTTTAACATGACACGCACGCACTCTCGCATGCACGAACGCACGCGCGCGCGCACACATCCATCTATTCACGCACGTACTAATCCATCCACTCATTGAAGACATTCTATGGGCTTATAAAAGACTATATACAACGTGACCAACAGACGCTTTAGCAAACTATGAGACGATCGACAGAAGGCGTATATGAGACATCGAGAATGAAGGAATCCGACATGTCGCTCAAGTTGCTGACGTCATAATCAAAAAATTATTACGTCACTGATTAGCTGACGTCACACTCATATGATGAACGGGTAAAAGTAACAGTTTGAATTTTATGACGTTGGGTGAAATTACATAAAATAAACATTCTGTTGACTATTTTGAAACTAATTTAACTGGGAGCTGTTGCTGCCAAAGTTTACCTGTATCGTTACCTCGTGGCTTCCTGACTCAACGTGTTGCAATCTATTCATTCGCTTATACAAAGTGGGCGGAGCTTAGATCAAAATGCGGGTGGCATAGCTAGAAATTGATCTCTGTCAATATTTCCAGTATAGGTAAGAATTTTCAGATTTGATTTGTCTTCTCATGGCCTGTAAATTGATATTCACTACTAGAGCGAGAATTAGAATTTTCTTGATAAAGCTTGACAATTAACAGTGCACATTCATGTAAGAATGCTCGAAAATAAAAATAAAAATTGTTTATTTTAGAGGCTTAAATTGTGTGCCCGTAATAAAACTAAATAAATCTTAACATATGATGATTTCATTATGTATAAATTAAAATAATTTTTTAAGTTACGAAATTGAATTAGAGACACGTGCCCCTAATTCAATTTCAGAACAAACAAAATATTATTGATTTATACGGAATGAAATCATTATATGTAAGATTTATTTCGTTTCATTACATTGGAATACACAATTTAATCATCTAAAAGTATACAATTTAAATAATTATAAGTAGTACAATTTAAAGGAAACAATTTAAATAATTATATTACATGGAGCTAACCGTGTACAAACACCTATGCAACTACAATAAAGATGAAATGACACCCCATCCTCCCCTCACATTCCACAGTAAACCAACTGCCATTACCCAGGCCCTTGATAACAGTAAAGAGGTATACTTCATTTTAGTTGATATCTCAAAACCCTTTGACCTGGTTTGGCACCGCTACGTCTACAGAAGCTATACCAGATATGCATCTCGGGAGCCCTACTATCATGGATTAAAAGCGACCTACATACAAAACCGTTGCCAGCGAACAGGTCTTAATGGACAAAGTTTTACCGTACTCTCTGTGAATGCTGAAATGCACCAAGGCACTTTTCTGGAACCTCTACTATTTCTAATCTTTATTAATGATATGCCCAGCGCCATTCTAAACAATATTAAACTATTTGCTGACGACATTTGCCTATATGTCATATCTAACAATCTGCTAACACAAACCCCAACCATAGAACACGATCTACTGGTTATATCACAATGGGAACTTGGTTAGTTGAATTTAACGCTTCAAAAACTACCTCCATGCCCGTCTCTTTGCGCCCATATCCTACCATGTTCCCAGTTACTTAAAAACTCTCAAACCTCTCCCTCAACTAATGCCAAAAACCTTGGACTTACGCTTAGTTGTAAAAGCCCAATGGCTATCCTATGCGGCACTCATCATATCCAATGCACAACACAAACTGTTCATACTCAAAGGCTTAAAATATACACTTGACCGGGAATGCCTCCAAATCATGTATACAAGCTTCGTTAGGGTATCCCTAGAATATGCAGACGTGGTTTGGGATAATTTACCACAGCATCTTGTAGATAGACTGGAAAACATTCAAAAGGACGCACTCAGAACAATCAT
Organism: Chaetoderma sp. LZ-2023a; assembly: GCA_034401795.1. Classification (NCBI taxonomy): domain Eukaryota; kingdom Metazoa; phylum Mollusca; class Caudofoveata; order Chaetodermatida; family Chaetodermatidae; genus Chaetoderma; species Chaetoderma sp. LZ-2023a. The sequence goes on along the minus strand of CM067369.1, from coordinate 46,002,717 downwards.
GCAGCGGACTTACACTAAGTGCTAGTACTAATGATTTGTTTCCGGAAACCGGATTTGAAACACTGACGCATAGACGCAAACCACACCGGCTAATTATGCTCTATAAGATTATAAATGGAATGACTTCCTAACCATTGAACGATTATCTTACTCCACTATCTCAAGCATGGAATCCATACACGGAATCCATATAGTATCCGTCAGTCAAATCTCATCATACCGTACAGATGCCAAATTTATACTCATAATAGAGCATTCATTTCAGAAACAATCCGTGCCTGGAAAACTCTACCACAACTGGTTAGAATGGCTACCACATTATTAGAATTTAAAAGCAAGCTGAAAGCCATGAATTACATACACCCTTCCCACTGTGGTACTATACAGGACCAAGGCCAGCGAACATTGCATTAACCAGACTCCGAAACGGGTGTAGCGGTCTAAACAGTCACTTAGTCGACAACTTTCGGTCGGATTCTAGTCAGTGCAACCGTGGGCACGCTGGTGAACCTATTCAACATTACCTGTTTCACTGCTCCCTCTACACGGACCAAAATACACTTTCTTTAATAATCTCACCTCAAACCATATCTCTCCTATGCCTCTAACCGTTCAACCTGTTTTATTCGGTAACGAGTGAAGAGGCTAATATTAAGGTATCAGAACTTCTCTGCCAGTACATTGACTCAACTAGTTGCTTTAAACGAACCCTCAGCTCTAATCAGAAATATTCTGATTACTAAGCACCATTGGTACACTGGCACCACTTGGATTGCTCTTCCAAATTCCTCCACGCATTAGCTTCTCTATCTGCCTGGCTTCAGTATATTGGCTAGCTTGTGAAATTTTAATGATTCATGGCGGGTTCTGCGGTAGGTTTGTGAGGCGTCCACTCGCGGACCTGGAGGAGACTAATCTTTTAGCATTTGCCACTGGACTGACTGCCATGATAAACCGAGTCGGCCACTCCAATGACAAATGTTTTTTGTCTTCTCTAGCCCTGCTGGAGGACGATTTCGATGAGAGGACTGAGATCTCCATGACCAAATTTGATCACTAAATGGTTAATAGTAAGGACACTGGATGACGACCGCCTAGACTAGTGACATACCTTTGTCAACAGCGATCACATTCTATCAACAATCAATACATAAGCACCACGGGGTGGCCATTGTGCCGTGTAATTGATGAATCCACTTTGACTACATTCTCCACCCAAGTCTAGCTACGATCCGACCAGGTTTTGTACGTGTTGGGATCGATTTGTATGCTTTAAACATTTCAAGGCAACATGGAAGCGATAGCGCCCAGTCAAAATAGTCTCACAATGTTCAACAGAATGTCTATTAAATAGAGAAGACATACAATTCGTACGACTTGACGGACTATTTCCAGGTTTATGATGGAGCAATTCTGTCAATTATGGTTGTGACGCTAGCCTATAGGTGACGTAGGTGGATGACTATGATGCCACTACTTGAGCGACGGAAGGGATCCATTAATTCTGAAATAACACTAGCTACTGACCAATCCCAGTACATGGGTCCCTATACTAGCCATGGCGATTTATCTATGCCAGACTAATTCCTTCAACCCAACATATAAGATTTAAAAGGTCCATGTTCGCACCAGAGTGTTTGAGAATGAATTTGTTGAAGTTGTATGTGTTTGGGGCTTGGGTTTTGTGAGTGGATGTGATGGACCTGGAGTGAATTAGTGTAGTTTTTTAAGTTGTGAAATTTATTTAGAGACGGTCCATAACTCAAAATCACAAATAGAAAAGAAAGTTATTGATCTTTAGGGGATGGAGTCGTCATGTGTTGGGATTTGTTTCGTTTCGTTGCATCTGGGCGCCCAAATTAGGTCTCCGGAAGTATGCCGTTTTGGCGATTTTACTTTCAGACATTTTGCTGTGAATATGCACCTTTAACAGATTCACTATTATGTATTATTATTTGGACTATATGCACCAAGTATTTAAAAATATTATAGTAACATAGATGTATACATTTCTTGTAACACCATAATGCAATTCCTGTGTAACATAATTGTATGGGGGACGTGGTAATAAGCCTTGTCTTATCGTGCTGCCTTTCGGACTATTCTGTTTAAACCAAATAATTATATTTTTAAGCATTCTTATGTGAATGTGCACCTTTAAAGAGCCAAACCCAGCCTTTATGACGTTATGTAGTCTTAGCAGACCACGAATAAACGTTTCGCAAAATATCAAATTTCTTTGAAAAATTTAAGCAGCTTCAAGTCAAATTGCTAAAGTTTAAATCAAGCCCTTTAAGATCATTGGAAATCAAATTCTGAATTTAAGCACTTCGCGCACTTTAAAGGATCGCGATAAATCGTTAATTATCTATTTCGATTGTGTCCAGTGTCAGGGAAGGTCTAGAACAAATATGAAATGCTGCTTTTAGGTTTAAACTCTGTGGGTACGTTGATGGCCTGTGTAGGATCGCCATCATTACCAACTGCATCAGACTTTCTATATATCACGGTCAACTGGTTGAACGCAGGAAAAGATAATGGCATTAACAAGTGATATATTTTAATACAGGTTCCACATGATCACCTAGTGGTCTAAAGCCACACTATGTACGGACAAAGACACTGAGTGGTAACACATTGTTTCCACATCTACAATGTGGCCATATATAAGATGCACATTGTTATCCCATCTACAATGTGACCATACATAAGATACACATTGTTGTCCCATCTATGATGTGGCCATACATAAGATACACATTGTTGCCACATCTACAATATGGCCATACATAAGATACATATTGTTATCCCATCTACAATGTGGCCATACGTAAGATACACATTGTTATCCCATCTATGATGTGGCCATACATAAGATACACATTGTTATCCCATCTACAATGTGGCCATACGTAAGATACACATTGTTATCCCATCTACAATGTGGCCATACGTAAGATACACATTGTTATCCCTTCTACAAGGTGACCATACGTCAGATACACATTGTTGTCCCATCTATGATGTGGCCACACATAAGATACACATTGTCATCCCATCTACAATGTGACCATACATAAGATACACATTGTTATCCCATCTACAATGTGGCCATACATAAGATACACATTGTTATCCCATCTACAATGTAGCCATACATAAGATACACAAGGTTATCCCATCTACAATGTGGCGATACGTAAGATACACATTGTTATCCCATCTACTATGTGGCCATACATAAGATACACATTGTTATCCCATCCGCAATGCAGTCAAATTCATCTCCAGCTATTCAGCGTCCCTGCATAACTGCTATGATGTTGAAACATTGAATTTTAGGGGCGAAAGGGTAATACGTAAGCCGTTCTATCCAAAACTAGAAAGACAAACAAAAACGGGGTGGGGGTCGGGGGTCGGGGGGAGGGGGGGGGGAGTGGGGGTCGCTGTGTGGGTGGGTGTCTGGCTGTCATCTTTCCAGCTGTGGATCCAGAGATTTCGTCTGACCTTTTCACCAAAATGTGGGTCTGGGAATCTTATCCTGGAAAATTGTGAAAATCAAATTTTCTGAGAAACCATTTCCCGCACTCTGAGGTGTAAGCAACTACATCATTGCTCCCCATAACAACAGCATTATTTTCGTGTCGTGATGGTATTATCTGCATATTCAACGAGCTCGTTGTTAATGCCGCCAGGCCCGCATGCATGGCCATTTGTTAGAGATATTAAAGCTTTTCTAACTACCGGTTCTGTTATTGGCTTTTGCAGGCGCTATGTCTGGCCTTCAAACGTGGGTAGCGGTTAATGTTCTGTATCAGTGAACTGATCTTTGAACGATTCCGTGACTGTTTCGCCCTTTCCCTGGTCAGAGCTGGTGATGTGGCCATCTGAGTTATGTACACCATGTGGTAGTTGTGGAGTGGTGATTTTTAATGCTTTGTTTGCTCTGAACCTTTTTCGACAATCATCAGTTTACCAGGTCATCCGTTCTTTTGATGGCGAGTTCTTTTAATCGTTCACTGAGTTGGCGCATGATCTTATTGTGATTCTGTCTTAGTTCAGTTTGGTGTTCATTTCAACTGCTTTAATAAGTCTGTATTCGCAGTGTTACCTGCTATTCAGACAGCCTTGTAACAAGCGAATCAGGAACATAGGATTTCCTTTGGTTGGTATTCCTGGCTACACGGGTGTTTTAGAAGCCGATATCTCCTGGCCATCTGGTCAATTATTGTTTTGCTATACGCTGCCAAGATGGCCTTGTCGTTAGTTAGTATTGAGAGATCATGGATTACGCCATCGTCCTATCGCGCCGTCTCGCCCTCGCACTACGCTCTCGAGTCCCATGCTTGCACACTTTTGATGTCTGCGTTAAGTTCACGAAACTTCATAAATGAGGTTAGTCAACTACCGCTCAATAAAATTGCCTGGTATTTATTATCCTACTAATATACGCCCAATCACATCGCTTGACATTCGTGTCTTGCCAGCTCTCCATCGATATTGGCACGAAGGTACGCCTCTATTTTTAGATTGGTAGCAGATTGAAGTAGGCAGAAATCCAATTGGCTGCCTCCAGCCCACTAGCTTAATGTTACTTCACATAGCAAGAAATCACAGGTCTTCAAGTACAGCCTCGAATGGCGAAGCGATGCGAGTGGGCGTAATTTAGTACGATGGGTTTACATTGGATCTTTGTATTGAACGTAGCTTGTAGATGAGGCACATTTGGTAAATCCGTAATCGAGTAATCAGAGAACTCATTAAATATGCAGATAATATCATCTCGACGCAAATCGCACACGTCATCATTTCTGCCTTTTAACAACAGCTCCATATAGATGATGTGGAAGAAACTACACCCATCTCACTCCCAAAGCATAAGAAACCACACATCTTTTCAAGCTGAGACCAATTGTGCTTTTTAACAGCATCCGGAAAATTCTATTCAAATGTGTTATTATCCCGCATCAGAGATAAGATTGGCAAATTTACTGAAACTTGGTAGACTAGTTTAAGGAGAGGACGTCAAGTGTGTTTTACCCTTACATATGTGGATACGAGAGTTTATATATCTAATCTCGTACCCACATACGTAACTGTAGAACACGCGTACCGTGAGTCCGCAGAAGACGATGTCAGCACACGAACTCCTTCGTCAGGAAAAGCACACATCATTCGGGGTGTATTTGAGCCATGACTCTGTCTTTAGGTGCTTTCCAGAAGGGTTGCTTGGATGACTTTACATTCCTTCCCATAGACGTGTACTCATCAGGGAGTGATGGAGATTGCCTATGTCTCCATCGATTGTATGTCAGCCATCAGATCATCTGCCCGCCGATCAGGATTTGAACTCAGCCAACCTGATTACGAGACGACCTCGTTACCACCATGCCCAATTGTTCAACCATACACGTCATTTATTCATCTGACATGAAGAGACGGAGAAAGTAGACATCAGTAAACACCTGACCATTTACCCTTAGAAGACCTCTCCTCTGAGACCATATCCACAGGCGAGCCCGGCCCGCCGTCATGCCTCAACGCAAAGATTCGGACGCGAAGTTGAAGTTCAAACTGCAGGCTGGGGTAGGCTCCGTTCTTACCAGATGGACTTACCCATATGCATCCATAGATACGGCTATCCGTTCCGATCACAAACGTTTGTAGAGATCGAGGAGGTGCGGCCGAGTGGGTCTGAAGTGAAGTGTGGCGCGCCCGACACGCCGTAGGGTGTCGACCCCCGTCCTCCCGCGCGTGACGACGACGTTTCCCGCAGCGACAGAGCCTGCTCTGACAGCAGCCGCACAGAGAAGGTTACATTAGCTAGTTAATGAGTGAAATCGATGCCACTAGCAAATTGTATGTTAGTGCGATATATGCCTAACGCTTCTGATCAAGATATGTAAGTACGTGTGCTCCTGTCTAGAGTAGCGTAGCCAGGGTAGGTGTAAGGGGAGCGGTGGCACCCCATCCGAGCCCATCTTCCCTAATTCATGTGTAAATTATAACAATTTAACCATGTTAGCAGCTAACTGATGATATATATTTACTTCTGATAATTCACGAGACGCCATCTGTGCATCCAGGCGTTCAGAGTTTTCAGCAAGAGTACCCCCGACCACCATCACTACCCGTTTTTAATACCCCACGGCGCCCTTTTAGTAGTGCTTTTCACCATGACGTTAAAACCTGGCAACGCCAGTGGCTGTCTACGCGTCAATGAGGAGTTCGTATGAGAAGTATGTCGTATATCGAAACACATCTGGACCACACAATGCTAAAACAGCCTGTTGTATTTACCAGTACAAATATATATATTCATCCTGAAAAATATTAATGTATATTTGTATTTTGAAAAACATACTAATCCTACTTTTTCTCTTCAAAATAACAGTAGATTTGACCGTTTACATCTGGATGACCTGGTGAATGGGAATTACGGATATTTTTTCAATATGCTAGGTAATGGGTTACAGCTTCAAGCTCCCTTTTGTTCCCAGCGATGCAGAAATATCTTCTTTTACAACTCAGAATAAACACGAAGCAGGCTATTCTTTGCGACAAATGTTGCAGAGATTCTATCACCACGTTCTAGAAATAGGTGTTTATGCGTGACATTACGAAAACATTATCTTTTCACAATGACAAGTTTGTATCACTGAACAACATTCGGTAAATCGGTACCGCAGGGTCTTTTCTCCAATCGCAATAACTACCGCTACGCGTTATAAGCAAAATATGAAACACAAGTAAATGCATAGGGATTCATCTCTCAGTGTCTTTGATAATGGACAACGCGTTAAATTTTTTATTTTTGTATTTTTTCTTGGAAATCAGAATGTGCCTTATGAATCAAGTGCAAAAGCACAAGAAAACAAAACCCGTAGCCATATTAGACGCCGACGCCGACGATGCCGCCTACGCCGCCGCCGCCGACGACGACGATGATATATCTTGCCATATAATTTGAAGGAATTGCTATTTAAATCATATATGTAGCTATTTTAATGTCTGTGACTAAAATGCTACAGATTCTTTAGCTTCTAAACATATAGGTTGCTTCTTTCTATCATTTTAGTTCACCTGGCCCGAAGGGACAAGTGAGCTTATGCCATGGGGGGTTCGTCAGTGGTCCGTCGTCCGTCATCCGTCCGTCCGTCAAATCGCCTCTTCTCCTTAACGGGTTGACCGATTTTAACAAAATTGACACTGAAATGATCTTATTGTGGTAGGCTCCTGAACGTCTATTTAAACTTTTAATTGGTCAATTTTTCCAGCGGCGATCTTGGATTAAAAACAAATTATCTGGAAATTCTTTAAAACGTTACTCCTCCAAAATCAATGATCCGATTTCGACGAAACGTGGGTGCAAATATCCTGAGGTGGTGTGCTTCAACACTTCTATAAGGACAATTTTGATTGGTCAATTTTTCAGGTGGCCATCTAAGATTTTCTAAAAATTTCTGAAAATCAGTTAAAAGCCTACTCCTCATTTACTACTCGGCAGATTTGAAGCACACTGTGTTGTAAGGACCCAAGATTGGTATGTTTCAAAACTTATATACATGATTTTGATTGGCGGGAAATCTTTTAAAACGCTACTCGTCATTAACTGCTTGGGCAATTTCAAGCAGACTTGGCCGGACGGCTACTAGGCTGGTAGGTTTCAGAACTTGTATGTAGAATTTTAATTGGTCTTCTGAAAATTGCTGGAAATCGGTTAAAAGCCTACTCCTCATTAATCACTTGGCAGATTTCAAGCAAACTCGGATGGAATGGTCCTACCGTGGCATACATAATATTGATTGGTCAATTTGTTCGGCGGCCATCTTTAATTTTCCGAAAAATGGCTGGGATTCGTTTAAAACGCTACTCCTCATTAACCGCTTAGGAGATTTTAACCAGACTTGGCTGAAAGGACCCTAGGATTGTAGGCTTCCGAACTTGTATACAGAATTTTAATTGGTAAATTTTTCCGGTGGTCATCTTGAATTTTCCGATAGCTTTGAGGATCAGTCAATAGGCTACTTCTCATTAACCGCTTGCCCGATTTCGTCTTAATTGCCATCTTGGATTTTCTGAAAATGTCTGAAAATCAGTTAAACGCCTGCTCCTAATTAACCAATTTCAAGCAAGCTGGGTTTTAATGACTCTAGCGTGCTATACATAATTTTGATTCGTCAATTTGCTCGGCGGCCATCTTGAATTTTCTGAAAAATGGCTGGGATTCGATTAAAACGCGACTTCTCATTGACCGCTTGAACTATTTCAACCAAACTCATCTGGAAACACCCTATGCTGGTATGCTTAAGAACTGGTATCCATAATTTTGATTGCTTGATTTACTTGGCCATAGTGGATTTTACAAAAAATGGGAATTCGTTTAAAACACTGCGCCTCAGTAACCACATAGACAACTTCGACCAAATTTGGCTGGAAAGACCCTATGATGGTAATCTTCAACAGGTCAAATCAGAATCTTGATTGATCAACTTTTTGGTGGCCATCTTGGATTTTCCGAAAACTATCCACCATGTCTATTTAAATGTAAATGGTTCAAATGCTAATGGCCCCGGTGAGCGTCATAGGCCCTTGTGCCACATTTTCCTTACTTTAAGTCTTTAGGCAGGTCGCTATATTGTGTGGACAAGACGATGCGAAAGCG
>CM067369.1:45978386-45993552 GCA_034401795.1 Chaetoderma sp. LZ-2023a | reverse complement strand
GCTAATAAATATGATTACACAGGGAGTTATAAGCATTACATAATGGACCTTTCCATTTTATCCATCAATCATGATGTCATAATCAACTACATGATGCATAAGGATGACAACACAATCAATGACATAATGAATGACGTAGATAAGTTCGTCAATCTTCACAGACACTTAATTGATGACGGACTATATGTATTCTATTTAACCCTTTAATGGACAAATTTGGTGAAGAAAATTTTAATATCCACTTATTGAATGTCCAATTAGAGGCCAAGAGAATACAACTTTCACATCAAGAGTATACTTACCTCCCTAATACTTTTGATATTGCTAAATATTGGCTTTCACTCAATAAAACACTCAGATTAAAAACAGTTAGGTGCCCCTACTGGGCAGGTAGTCAGAGGTAGTCCGGCGGATGCCAGCCCCACCACCGCGCATGCGCCGACTACTACTTCCTCTTTGCTAATTTATTGGCAAGGAGAACACATGTGCTTGTTAGTTATCTGCAAGTTTCACGAGTTTAAAAGCCTTTTTTCACGTCTGTTACGGTTGAATATTGTTGAAAGAGATGTCTGAGAGGACAAATTCGCCAGAGGAGGAGACGGGATCTCTTTATCAGGTGAATTCAATGATATTCTAGCGAGTTTTTTCCCCGGTGTAATGTGTTTCCGGGACTCGTGCTTACCGTGATTAGCGCCTGTTTGAGTTGGTTTTTTCCAACATGGTGCTTTATAAGTCTAATTTCTCTTTGTGTTTATGTCCACAGGTATGGTTTGACATTATTAGTGGACATCTCAGCGCAGGAGGGTTTGTTTTTCTCCACCACGGTTCCATTTCCTACTAATATTGTTAGGTTATCTAACCAAAAAGTCTATGTTCAGTGAGTTGGAGGCTTACTATAAAGGTCTTCTCACTTTGCCCTCTTGATCCAATTCCTTCCCCAAGGTGGAGAAAGGTGAAGAGGCGTAGTCTTGGTGGAGTGCTCCAGTGCATCACGGTGGATGGTTTGTCTATACAAGGTGTCAGGTATATGATTAATGATATGAGGTAATATGAATTATTTGAAAAAATAATGACTGATTTTTTACCATTTTTTTTATCATTCTGTATCTGATGATGTGTAGTCTGAATATCCTTTGGAGGATGTTCTAGTTATGAATACAATTCGTCCTTGCACTTGGATGCTTGTTACAGACCGATTAATTTCTGTTAAGGGATTGATGACGTCATAATCGGCCTTGCGCTTTATTAACATTTAAAGTTTTGTCCAACGCTGGTTTCTTCTTGATTAGTGATCTTTATGATCCTGTCCCTCTCTTTTAGTTTGGTTTTGAGTTTCTTCTAACCGTAACTAACTTGCTCATTGTCCTCGTCCTTTGTCCTGTTTCAGAGACCTGGTTGCCCGTCCTGTGGTCGATTTCTGAAAGATAGATTTGCGCCACATTTGTGTTTTAGCTGCAGTCCCTGTGGACCGTTGCTAAAATGCGATATATGTAAGCAGTGGGGGGGGGGGGGGGCGAGCTAATGGCTGACTTTTTATCGTTACAGGCGAGGGAGAAGGTGATGGAGGAAGAGAGGAAGGCGAAGAAGGAGGGTGTTAAGAAGGGTAAGAGGAAGGCCTCATCCGCGGTGGATATGGAGGCCTTCCGGTCCGAAATGTTGGGAGAGATGCAGAGGACAATAAAGGATTTGGTCCCAGAGTTGCTTCGCAGCATGCTGCCTGGGCCAGGTCCTTTATTGTCCTCAGTATCTGCTTCGGAGCAGGTGATCCCCGCCTCTGAATCCGAGTTCCTTAGGTCCGGTCCGGTGTTCGATGAGGATTCAGAGGTGGCCCCGTTGTTGGGGGCGGTCCACGACCCTGGCAGCAGGCTTGATGCCGCGCCGAGGGGCCGTGGACAACGGTTGTTGCTGGGACCCGCGGTCTGCTCATCAGACCCTGGGTATCCGCGCGCCGCGGGTGTCAAATCCTCCTATGGCACCTTCCCTGGCCAGTCCGGGTTAGCTCTCTTTGCTGACCCGGAGTCTAATCTTTCTGGCCAGGAGGAAGAGGATTACCTGCTATGGTCGCCTTCTGGGGACGTGGCCATGGAGTACGACGTAGGTGCACCCCTCGCGGGGAATACAGGCGACGTGTTCCATGGTTCTACTCACGCAGGAGTAGAATTCACGGTCCAGAAGGTGACCCTGGGTGGTGCTGATGGCCATGGTTACCGCATACCTCGGCTTGCCGAGAGTATCGCTGGTGCTGGCCAGGGCCGTGGTGGGGCGGTGTCTGCCCCGCGCTCTACCACGGCGCCGGCTCCTGGTCAAGCCAGGGAGTTTAGCATGCCTGTTCTTTCGGGCCCGCATGCTTTCCCTGGCTTGCCAGGGGTATCAGCATATCCGCCGTCGAGTTCAACTGCCTGCGCTCAGGAGGAAGACGAAGGCCCTCGTCTAGTAGAGCGCTCGCAGTTAGCCACGGAGGAGGATTGGTCGGACGCTTGCCAGTGGCTGGTAAGCGTTCGGCCAGATCTGCCCGTGGAGCAGTCGGCAATCCAGCGTGACCATAGGCCGTGGTTAGCTGGTAGGCCGACTGCCACCACTATGCCATCTCTGCCGCTGGCTGAGCATGTCGTGGACATGTTCGAGGCGGCGGAGACGTCCATTAAGACGAATGGGCGTCTCGCGAAGGCCCCTCGCGAGGTGGCTAGACGTTGCTGCATCGTGCCCCTGGATTACCAGCGGTACGGTGTGGTGCCTAAGCCTAGCGTGGATGATCGCGCGGCTTTGGGCGAAGATGCGCGGCCAGGCTCCCGTTCTGACACGGGTGTCCTGTGCTCGAACGCGTTGCGTTCGGCGAATACCGCGCTACGTGATGCGGAGGAGAGTGGGAGAGCTTCGATTGCTGCTCTGTCCCACGTCTCCCAGCTGTTACAGGGGGTGGTAACAGCATCCGCTTCACGTCAACCAAGCCCGGTAACAGTCCAGAGAGCCATCCAGGATGGTATCAACCTGGCTCTGGACTGTTTGACGCGGGCGGTGACCAGGAGTGTCCGGGCGAGGCGCACGTTTGCCCTTGACAATCTGTGCCCGTCCCAGGACCTGTATAATAGGCTACTGAGAACGCCTATGACAGGTCCTGGTCTCTTTGGAGGTGAGGGATGTAGGCACCTCCAGGAGACGGTGACTCTGGTCAACAACCAGAGGGCGCTGCGTGAGCAGTTTGAGGTGCTCCGGCGGGAGCGCGTTCGCGCAGCACCCCCTGCGTATCGTCCCCTGCAGGCTCGAGGTGGCGCTGGCCAGGTCAGAGGCCAGACACCATCGCAGCGCCGGCCTAGGCCGCGTGCGATTCGGCCAGCAGCGAGGGGGGCGCAGGCTCCCCAGGCGCAGCCAGCCAGGCAGCAACCCGCGCACCGTGGCGCGCGGGGATCTGGTCGCGGTAATCAGGCCTGATGGCCCGGTTACCGTAGTGGGAACCACTCCGGTGTTTCAGGCCGAGAAGACAGTGCCACTCTCTCACTCCTTATGTCCACCTCTCTCCTTAGGTGGACCGGTGGGCGGCCGGTTGGTCGGCCACTTGACAGAGTGGAAGCGGTTGACTCAGGACCGTTTAGTCTTGCGATGGCTTTCAGTCGGGTATCGTCCCGATTGGATAACAGGCCCGCCATCGAGACTGTCTCTCGTGCCGATCTGGACTCCGATTCCAAGGGATCCAGATCAAAGGTTGTGTATAGAGGAAATAAATTCCCTCATACAAAAGGAAGCCATTCAGCCGGCGCAGAGGTGCCCCGGCTTCTATTCAACCCTGTTCTTAGTAACGAAAAACACCGGAGGGTGGAGGCCGATTCTCAACCTCAAGCCATTGAACAAGTTCATAGAGACGCCCAGTTTCAAGATGGAGACTGTGCGCTCGGTGTTGGCGGGGTTAGAGCAAGGAATGTGGACAGCGTCAATAGATTTAAAGGATGCTTATTTCCACATTCCCATAGAGAGGAGTTTCCGTCGCTTCCTGAGATTTGCATTCCAGGGCAGACAGTGGGAATTCAGGGTATTACCCTTCGGGATTTCCACGGCTCCTCGGGTCTTCACCCGTGTGGTTCTCGCGATCACTGCATACCTCCGCAGGAGAAGCATAGCAGTCCACACGTACATAGACGACTGGCTGTTGAAAGCACACACCCGGGAAAGATTATCGGCCAATCTGGAGATTGTTTTGAAAACTCTCACGGACTTGGGCTGGATAGTCCATTTCCAAAAATCAGAGCTAACTCCATCCCAGAAGTTTGTTTACCTGGGCATGTTCTTCGATCTCGAGTCGGGATATGTTTATCCAACTCAGGAGAGGGTTCAAAGACTCATCTCAGTAATACAGTCGGTGTGCGACAGTCGTCATGTCCTGGCACGGGTTTACTTGAGAATGCTGGGGTTGATGGTTTCATTGGAACCAGTCATTCCGCAGGCCGCCTTGCGCAGGCGCCCGATCCAGTTGTTTCTCATGACACAGTGGACCCAGAGGACAGGTTCGCTGGACTCGAACGTGTCAGTGTTGGCGCCTCTGATTCACCACCTGCAATGGTGGTTGAATACAGAGAATCTCTTGCCGGGGGTTTTGCTAACCCCTCCCCACCCTCAGGTGACTGTGTATACAGATGCATCGATGGAGGTGTGGGGAGCTTGTCTGGAAGAGTCCACAATATCAGGGCTTTGGGATCTGGATCAGTCCAAGGAACATATCAATCTACTACAGCTAAGAGCAGTAGTCCTGGGCCTGGAACATTTCTTACAGAAAGTTCAGGGCAAGATTGTTCTAATTCGCTCAGACAACTCAACAGTAGTGACTTACATAAACTGCCAGGGCGGAACGAAGTCGCCCAGTCTCTGTATGATGACATGGAAACTGCTTTGTTGGTGCCTAGATCATGCGATCACCTTGAAGGCAGTTCATATTCCGGGATGGCTAAATCTGCTAGCAGACTCATTGAGCCGAAGGATGAGTGTTTTACCCACGGAATGGCAACTAAATCAATGTGTGGCGGATCGTCTGTTCGACCATTGGGGGAAACCCAACATTGATTTGTTCGCAACGAAGAAGAATGCGAAGATGACGACGTACGTCTCTCCGATTCCAGACCCAAGCGCTTTCGCAACAGATGCGTTAGCTATCAGCTGGGCGGGAATGTATGCATACGCATTCCCTCCAGCAATCCTGATTCCAAAGGTGCTTCAGAAAATCAGGCAGCACGACTGCCAAGTGCTTCTGATCGCCCCGGATTGGCCAAGCCGATCGTGGTATACGGATCTGCTGGACCTTCTGGTCTGCAATCCGGTTCCTCTGCCTCTGATGGACGACCTTATCTTCCAGGGCAAGGTCCTTCACGACAATCCGTCAATGTTCCGATTGACTGCGTGGATGTTGTCAAGGAATCTAGAATTAAGGAGGGCTTTTCTGAGCAAGCGGCCATATTTATGGCCAAAGCCAGGAGGGGGTCAACCTCCAGAGCATATAATTATAAAATCAACAGATTTGCAGAGTGGTGCTCAAAAAGATGTATTGATCCAATGGACTCATCTATTCAGGTAGTGGCTGATTTCCTCTGTCACCTATATGATGCCTATAGCCTCAAGCCTAACTCTATTGCTGGTTACAAATCAGCATTAATGACTGTTATTCCTTGCTTGGCTAATAGGGGGAGTGATGAAGTAAGTACATTAAATGTATTAATTAAAGGCATGGGCAATCTAAGACCAAGGAATCCACCACTGATTCCAGTCTGGAGTTTATCCCTGGTGCTTCAGGTACTAGGAGATAAGCCTTTTGAACCACTTAGTTCCATTTCTATGAAAATGTTAACGCTTAAAACTATTTTTAATTGCTGCGGCCTCGGCAAGGCGTAGGAGTGAGATTCACGCCTTATCAGCCGAGGATGACCGTTTTGTGGTTACAGGGGAAGGCCTTAAGCTTCTACCTAGGATTAATTTCTTGGCTAAGAATCAGTCATTGAAATATCCAGGTCAACCTATTTTTTTGCCATCTTTAACTAGATATGATCCTAATTCTAAAGTATGGTGCCCCGTACGGGCGCTGCTCCAGTACAAACAGCGTACTTCGGAGTGGCGTACCGACCAGTCAGCGTTATGGTTGTCATATATTGAACCCCATGGCAGGGCGTCTAAGGACACCATTTCCAGGTGGATTGTAGAATGTATTCAGTTTTGTCACAAATCCGCCACCGGGAGACAGGTTGATGTGGCCAAGGCTCACAGTGTCCGCGGTGTCGTGGCATCCACTGCCCTGTTTAGTGGGGTCCCTGTGGATGACATTATGTCCGTGGCTCAGTGGCACTGTGAGTCAAGTTTTACAGACCATTACCTCCGTGACACCTCTAACCCTCTCGCCTTGTCGATTTTAAAACATTAATCGTTTTTTTAATTTTGTGAGGAGTGCTTCCGCATTGCTTATATACTTCGCAATTTAGCGATGGTAACAACCACTTGTCGGGACTGCATCAGGCTTCTCTACTGGGATCATGATGACAGCTTCCAAGTTCAACAAGGTCAGTCTTGTTCATGTGTTGTTCATTGTTACTTGTATTGTCACGTTACCCGTTATTATTAATATGGTGATGGTTTATGTGGGAGGTGGTTCATCATAGAGAGTATACGAAAATGGAGCCTTTTCGTCTCAGTCCTATAGTACTTGGCACTAGTACGTGGAGAGCGTATAGGACATTGAGGTCATCTAGTCTTCCTCCCAGGAGGGGGGGGGGGAGCGCATATGACATTCGGTCATCTCTCAGGCATCGGTTGTGTTATCCGATGGTTTGTCAAATCCTGAATGTGTTCTCACACATTTCGGACGTCATAAGTGCCTTAAACGCGTGAAAGCGTATAGGGAAGAGCTGGTCTTTTGACCTCGCCTCCCTCCCGCCAGATTCACTTTCGAATTCTGGCAATATCAAAAGTATTAGGGAGGTAAGTATACTCTTGATGTGAAATAAACGAAATCTAGGATTTCTTTTTTCACGAGAGAGTTGATACTTACCTCCCTAGATACGGACCCGGCCTCTCCACCCCACAGAGGCTCGGTCTTCAGGCTCTTGGCAGTTGCATGTGTTAGCCAATAAATTAGTCAGAGGAAGTAGTAGTCGGCGCATGTGCGGTGGTGGGGCTGGCATCCGCCGGACTACCTCTGACTACCTGCCCAGTAGGGGCACCTAACTGTTTTTAATCTGAGTGTTTTATTGAGTGAAAGCCAATATTTAGCAATATCAAAAGTATTAGGGAGGTAAGTATCAACTCTCTCGTGAAAAAAGAAATCCTAGATTTCGTTTATGATGCCATAATCAACTACATGATGCATAAGGATGACAACATAATCAATGACATAATGAATGACGTAGATAAGTTCGTCAATCTTCACAGACACTTAATTGATGACGGACTATATGTATTCTATTTAACCCTTTAATGGACAAATTTGGTGAAGAAAATTTTAATATCCACTTATTGAATGTCCAATTAGAGGCCAAGAGAATGCAATTTTTGAAAATTTGTGACAAATTACTGGCTCGGTCATTGTGCCAGTCATTTGTGGTGAATTTTCAAAAATTATATTCTCTTGGCCTGTAAATGGACATTCCACAAGGCCATAACAGAGGCCAGTTTTGGTCGGCATGACCATTAAAGGGTTAATAAAAATGATGTTGAATATTTTTTAACTAATTTGACTGGGAGTTGTTGCTGTCATATCAACAGCTTACATGTATAGTTTTCAGGAATTTGAGATTCAGAGAGTACAGAGATCGATCCCAATGCTGGTAAAGCTTGGGTGGAGCTTAGCTAGAGATGGGCGGGGCATAGCTAAAACTGGATTCCTCCATTGGGCGAAACTATAAGTAAGACTGAGCGGTGGTAGTGAACACCTGACCTAGCACTGTAATAGTAGCATGACAAAATAGCGTTCTATCTGTGTGGGTACAAGTACATTATGTAATAAATTATTAAAAAGAGTACCAACACAAATACTGATAGAATGCTACATATATTTTGACATCCTGATACTGGTGCACTGCTCGGTCAAGTGTTTACTACCACCACTCAGTCTCACGCCACAATAATAAATTAGCTGCTATAATCTCTCTTTGTCTGAGTACAGCGTACATTGCTCATAGTGATATTCACTATACCACCACATACCTCACCGATAATATTTGTTAGAATAAACCAGCACGATTATAATCATGCCAATTTATTCATTCATTTTGTTGGGTGACATGCATGGTGATACAGTGGTACCTGATAAGCATGCTGGATTATTCATTCATTTTTCTGGGTGGCATGCATGGTGGTTACAACTCCGGTGATGTGAAGTTTGAAAGAAAAAATTCTATGGAAACTAGTAAAAAAATATTTAAATTTCATAGACAACAAATCAGCCCTTAAGTCTATTTATACCTGGAAACGCCTCGGCTGCTCTCGGAGAGCATCTAGACTTCAAAGTTTTCCGGTGGAGAGTTGGTGTTTCCAGGTGAGTAACCGCTGAGGACAGTGAATCGCGCATGTCAGGAGAGTGAAAGACTGATTCAAGTCAGATCACCAATGACTGATAGGAAAATATCTATTTGCAGAACAAGAGAAGACTATTTTCGGTTATCAAGACAGTCATTCCAGTGATAAATTTTCAAAAATAGCCTTTTCTTGGTCTGCCAATAAATATTTCTCAACACCACTGCAGAAACCGGTTTTGGATGATATGAGCCGGGTTCTGCCGACCCGGTTGCTTAGTGGAGTGAACTTTCCCACTTCCTCAAGAAATCATGGGTCATTTTGACAAATGTTTGATCAAGTACATACATGGAAGATATCTATGTCCTAAAATCTATTAGGCCAATGAACCATGTGTGAAGGTAATGATTGGATGGTGTGAATTTTAGAGGACTAAATGGTGCAAGGGCCCTGCCTCCGCAAAACCCTGCATGAGTGTTAAAGTGTTAAGTATATGATGTCATAATGAATTACATAATATGTAGGCTGACGTAGATAAATCTGTTGACCTTTTAAGAGTCAGCCTGTACGAATTGTATGTCTTTACTATTTAGTAAACATTCTGTTGAATATTTAACAACAGACCCCAGTCAAATTACTTGAAATTAGTTTCAAAATATTCAACAGGTTAGCTGTATCTATAGTTACCATGAAATCTGGAATTCAGGATTCAAAGTACATACTGATCCCAACACACTGTCGCACGGGGCATAGCTAAAAGTGGATCCATCCATTAGAAAACCTAAATTTCTGTTTTATCCTCATGCCAATTCCAGCTTTTGCTATATTTAACCCTTTCACCGACAGGTCTTGAAAACAATGTGGCATGTTAAATGATGGTGGTAGCCTAATTTCTCAATCTGAAAGAAAATTGAATTTAAGTATGAAGACGTTGAATTAATTACCTACCTACCTTTAAAATCTCCTCGAGTCCTTTCTTTATCTCCATGTTTTGAAAAAATTAGGATACATTTGTCTCCATCCATTCAACATGCTATCTCCCAAACAATTGGGTGAAATTCAACCAAATTTGGTATGTGGGTTATCCATATGATTGTGCATTGGCTGACAACATTTATTTTATGTAGTCAGAGATTGGGGTCTTCCAGACTTATCTAGATTTCCCATATTCCTGCTCACACTCTCGCACATCATTTGACACCCTGTCAATAGTTTTAAATTAAGCCAGATGAGCCACTACATTTAGATAGGACTAGTGATTACTAGATTCTACTATAGCCCTTCAAATCTTTGCAGACCAAGGGGATTATTTTTTAAATTTTATCACTGGTAAATTTCCTAAAATACTCCTCTTGCTCTGCTCACAATTTTTTGACCACCATGACCATTAAAGGATTGACATGTCAAATTGTTGCCATTGGGATGGTCAGTTACAAGTTGTATTAGCCCTGGTCAATTTCTACTAACCTCGCGCTCATGTTAATTTTAACCCCTGCTCTCACAGATCATTTCCCCTTATGACCTACAGATTTTTCACAGCGATCCACGCCAGTCTCTGTGTAATGCAATTCTTCCGAAAGCGGTGGATGGAATTCAAACAAATGTATGTTACTATAGAGTGCAAGAGGCCATTTTTATCTCAACTACGAAGTAAAATGAGCTATTGTGATACCATGCGCATCGCCCGGCGGCATCTAATTTGCGTTTAGCTCAACTTTTCTGTTTATATCTCATGTTTGGTCCTAAGCTTTGACACATGCCTCCTTATAATGACACGGCATCACACAATGATGTTCTGGCCAAAAGGTCAAAATCACTGATACACATGGCAACCATTTGCTGTCCGCCATCCATCCGTCAACTTATGTTTAAAAACATAAGTTGACGGATGAACAGCGGACAGCAGATGGTTGCCATGCGTATCAGTGATTTTGACCTTTTTGCCAGAACATCACTGTGTGATGCCGTGTCTCATACATACATTAACAGCTTGGCGGATCTCAAACTAATTTGGCTGGAAGACCCTAATGTCTTCGTCTTCCGAACATGCATACAGAATTTTGATTGGTCAATTTTTGTGTGAAAATCTGACTTTATGAAAAATTTAGCAGAAATTGTCAAAACGCTACTCCTCATTAACCGCTTGACAGATTGCAACCCTAGTTGGCTGGACATAAATTGCCAAAATGCATATTCTCCATGACCGCTTAGTGGATTATATCCAAATTTGGCAGAAGGATTCCGTAGTAGTTGGCTCTAGAACTTCTAGTCAGAATTTTTAAAAATAATTCTGTGCTTAGCAACAACCGTCATCAGATGAGATATTTTGACAGTTCGCCTCTATGTCCGCCTCGTCTCAAAAGAAAAATAGGAAGTGGAAATTAGATACGGGTATACAGGCAACCTGCTGAATATTTTGAAAAGTTCTGATAAATAGATAGATACATGTAGGTATGTACATACTGTATGTACATACTCAGTATATTTTATAGGGAGCCTTTTTTGACATAGTAGCGGCCTTCTCTGCTGGCAGCCCTTATTGCCATACACCGTCCAGGATACCGTTACAGGCCCTTGACCCCCTTGTTGATAAGCCTTCTAAATTTATTTTATGTTTGAAGTCAATCATCAGAGTTCATTGCTGTCATGAAGTCGAGATTCATGGTTGCATTGCAGCCACATTTCTGGTATTGCATTTGTTTCCTCCCCTGGGGTGGGGTAGGCTAAAGAGGTCAAAGTAGTGAACGTGGTCGATTGCTATGACACGCCATCGACCAAACAATCTAGTTATCACTTACTTTCCATCGTCAGATAGATCCAAGTTATCAGAGATTGTAACCCACAGCCTATAATTTTTCTTTTGATCACTTCCAGGGTTGTTAAATCTTAATGTATGATCACACAACCTCCTTTATTAAAATTTGAGCAAAATCGGACCAGTTTGTTTCCGATATATCCATAGATTAAAATTTGTACCCAATCTGGATCCAACTTGGTTTTTGTCCACATCACAGCCAAAGTCTGGAAATCCTTGTTTTAGGTTATGTTGCTTATTTACTGTCGTCTAATAGTACACAACTGTCAAAGCGTCATGAGATTAGTTCAACCAATCAGATTTGCCATTGATGGCTTTTCCAACAATATCTCTGCCAATCAAAGATAACGAGGTTAAATATATATGCGATGATGTCATCAGAATGGAATGGCATTCCAGTGCAAGACGATTGTCCATTCAGCGTTAGATATATCGAGATTTTCACTATAAAACGCAGAGATTAGATGAATCCCGCGAAGAAACACTAAATTAAATACATCTTCTGATAAATCCAGCCACAAATTGACGTAAATAAGTTAAAATCTGCTGTACGAATCGCTCAAAGTTTGCTAAGCACACGAGATACATGTACGGAGAAAACATGTACTGATAAGCGGGTCTGCCTAGACTAGGAACCGAGTACTCGTTTGCTTCTAGCCATAGGACTCGTCGAAAGAACTGGAGAACCGCGGTTGGAATTGATGGCGCGTTTAATTTATCGTAAAATTTTCAAAATGTCAAACCCGTAGTGTCAAAATTTCAACCCGTCAAGATAAAATTCAAGATGCGTCTTGAGATTTCACTTCAAGAGTATACTTACCTCCCGAATACTTATTGATATTGCTAAATATCGACTTTCACTCAATAAACACTCAGATTAAAACAGTTAGGTGCCCCTACTGGGCAGGGAGTCAGAGTGTAGTCTGGCAGATGCCAGCCCCACCACCGCGCATGCGCAGACTAGCACTTCCTCTTTGCTAATTTATTGGCAGAGAGTAAACACATGTTTTTGTGCTTTGCGCTTTTCTACTCATTTTTAAGTCGATTTAGCCTGTTTAGTAGAAGTTTCAAGCCTGTTTGGAATGTCTGAGAGAGTTGCTTCACCGGAGGACGACCCAGGACCTATCCATCAGGTGACTTCTATTAAAATTTAGCGAGTTTTACCCGGTGTAATGTGTTTCCGGGACTCGCGTTTACCGTGATAAGCGCCTTGTTTAGTTGGTTTATTTCAACTAGGTGCTATATAATACTAATCTCTCTTTGTGTTTATGTCCACAGGTCTGTGTGAGGATATGTAATGGACATCACAGCATCAGAGGGTTTGTTTCTCTCCACCATGGTTCCATTTCCTACTAATACTGTTAGGTTATCTAACAAAATTTTTTGTGTTCAGTGAGTCGGAGGCCTAGTATAAAGGTCTTCTCACTTTGCCCTCTTTATCCAACTCCTTCCGCTAAGGTGGAGAGTGTTAGGAGGCGTAGTCTTGGTGGAGTGCTCCAGGTCATCACGTTGAATGGTTTGTCTATACAAGGTGTCAGGTATCTAATTATTGATATGAGGTGATGTTAATTATTTAAGAAAAAATTAACTGTATTTGCCATTGTTATCAGTATGTATCTGATGGTTGTGTAGTCGGAATGTCCATTCTGTAGATGTTCTGGTTATGGATACAATTCGTCCTTGCACTTGGATGTTTGTTATGGATCGATTTTTTTTTCCTGTCACGGGATTAATGACGTCATAATCAGCCTTGCTCTTTATTAACAATTAAAGTTTTGTCCAACGCTGGTTTCAGATGATTGGTGATCTTTATGATCATTCTCCCTCTCTTTGAGTTGGTTTGAGTTTCTAAGCTTAACTATTTTGCTCATTGTCCTCGTCCTTTGGCCTGTTTCAGAGACCTGGTTGCTCGTCCTGTGGACGTTTCTTAAAGGAAAAGTTTGTTCCGCATCTCTGCTATCAGTGTAGTCCCTGTGGTCCCTTGATTAATTGTGAGATATGTAAGCACTGGGGGGGGGGGGGGGGGGGGGTGCGAACTAATGTCCGAATTATTGTGCTTACAGGCGAAGGACAAGGTGGTGGAGGAGGAGAAGAAGAAGCAGAAAAGAGAGGGTGTGAGTAAGAAGGGTAAGAGGAAGGCCTCGTCCGCGGTGGACATGGAGGCCTTCCGTAGTGAGATGTTGGGAGAGATGAAGAGGACAATAAAGGATTTGGTTCCAGAGTTGCTTCGTGGCATGCTTCCTGGACCAAATCCTTTGTTGGCCTCATCATCTGCTTCGGAGCAGGTAATCCCCACCTCTGAATCACCTTTCCGTAGGCCGTTTCCGTTGTTCGAAGATTCAGAGGTGGCCCCATTAGAGGGGGCATTCCACGACCCTGGCAGCAGTCTTGGTGCCGCGCCGAGGGGTCGTGGACGGCTGTCGCTGGAACCCGCGGGCTGCTTATCAGTCCAGGGGTATCCGCACGCCGCGGGTGCCAGTACCTCCTATGGCACCTTTCCTGGCCAGTCCGGGTTAGCTCTCTTTGCTGACCCGGAGTCTAATCTTTCTGGCCAGGAGGAAGAGGATTACCTGTTAGGGTCGCCGTCTGAGGACGTGACCATGGATTATGACGTCTGTGCACCCCTCGTGGGGAATACAGGCGACATAGTCCATGGCTCTACTCACGCAGGAGTAGAGCTCACGGTTCAGAAGGTGGCCCTGGGAGCTG
This sequence comes from Chaetoderma sp. LZ-2023a, assembly GCA_034401795.1. Lineage (NCBI taxonomy): Eukaryota > Metazoa > Mollusca > Caudofoveata > Chaetodermatida > Chaetodermatidae > Chaetoderma > Chaetoderma sp. LZ-2023a. The sequence continues at coordinate 45,979,547 of CM067369.1, read as the reverse complement.
CTGATGGCCAGCGTTACCGAATACCTCGGCTTGCCGAGAGTGTCGCTGGTGCTGGCCCGGGCCGTGGTGGGGCGGTATCTGCCCCGCGCTCTACCACGGCGCCTGCTCCTGCTCAGGCCAGTGAGATTAGCATGCCTGTTCTTTCGGGCCCGCATGCTTTCCCTGGCTTGGCAGGGGTATCAGCATATCCGCCGTCAAGCTCTGCTGCTTGCGCTCAGGAGGAGGACGAAGGCCCCCGTCTTGTAGAGCGCTCGCAGCTAGCCACGGAAGAGGATTGGTCTGACGCTTGCCAGTGGCTGGTAAGTGTTAGGCCAGGTCTGCCCGTGGAGCAGTCGCTAGCCAGCGTGACCACAGGCCGTGGTTAGCTGGTAAGGCTACTGCTAACGCGATGCCATCTCTGCCGCTGGCAGAGCATGTCGTTGACATGTTCGAGGCGGCGGAGACATCCATTAAGGTGAATGGGCGTCTCGCGAAGGCCCCTGGCGAGGTGGCCCGGCATTGCCGCATCGTGCCCCTGGATTACCAGTGGTACCCAAGCCGAGCATGGATGACCGCGCGGCTTTGGGTGAGGATGCGCGGCCAGGCTCCCGTTCTGACACGGGAGTCTTGTGTTCGAACGCGTTGCGTTCGGCAAATGCCGCGTTGCGTGATGCGGAGGAGAGTGGGAGAGCTTCGATTGCCGCTCTGTCCCACGTCTCCCAGCTGTTACAGGGGGTAGTAATGGCATCCGCATCGCACAGCCGAGCCTGGTCACAGTCCAGAGAGCCATCCAGGATGGTATCAACCTGACTCTGGACTGCATGACTCGGGCGGTGACTAGGAGCGTCCGGGCAAGGCGCACGTTTGCCTTGGACAATCTGTGCCCGTCCCAGGACCTGTACAATAGGCTACTGCGTACGCCTATGACAGGTCCTGGTCTCTTTGGAGGTGAGGGATGTAGACACCTCCAGGAGATGGTTACTCTGGTCAATAACCAGAGGGCGCTGCGCGTGCAGTTTGAAGTGCTCCGTCGGGAGCGCGTTCGTCGCGCCGCACCCCCTGCGTATCGTCTCCTGCAGGCTCGAGGTGGAGGTGGCCAGGTCAGAGGCCAACCACCATCGCAGCGTCGGCCTCGGCCGCGTGCGATTCGGCCTGCAGTGAGGGGGAACACACGTGTCATGC
>CM067369.1:45872886-45977886 GCA_034401795.1 Chaetoderma sp. LZ-2023a | reverse complement strand
ACACCTTCCCGAGACGGAGGCCCGCGCGAGGCACTTGCCTTTCACAAGGATTCAGCGACGACGGTCCACGCAAGGATAATACTCCTCACCCAAATTAGCACTAGGAGTAGTGCCCGCGTGAGGCACATAACTTTTCGTCTGAGATAATCTTCTTCCTATCAGCTTAGAGGTATAATAACTTATATTAAGTTAATTAGTTAAGTCTCGTGTACGGGAGCCTCCCTTGCACGGATACCTCTGCGGACCTATGAGTCTGTGTGGTACCTGCGTGAGCCCCATGTTTAAAAGTTCATCTGGCTGTCTCTATGTCTTGTATTTTCGTATGCTCTTATTTAGTTTTATCTAGCATACTCGATAGTCTGTTTAGGTAAAATCATTGTATAGACTTATATTTTTAGGTCACCAAGTCAAATCTTGTAAGTCTATAGATCACGAAATTGTTATGGACAGGCATACTGGTGACACAAATTCTTGGGATGAGACAGTTGTATTTAATGTTCACGACAATGGTCGCATGGCCTCACGGGAACGATTGAGTTCCACCGGCCTTAGGAGCCAGTTTTTGTTACCCGTAGGGCAGTCTCATACAGGATCCGTCACCCCGAGACTGGATGCTAACCAGCTTCATCATTCGTCGTGCACTTGCGGCGTGACGAGTCGACATGATCCACTGGAACGGCCCGACACTACCCCGCGAGCTACACTGACACCACCACAATGTGTGAGAACCTACAGATCTGATGGTGTGTTTTCTGTGTGCTGTTCTGAGCCGAATTCGCCTGTAGTCCCTCAATCTCGGTTGTTAGGACTTCAAAGTCTGCATAGATGAATAATGACCCCTTGAGTTGCTTGTGGTGGTTGGTGAACTGTAGTATCTTCCTGTCTTCTGTAGGCATTCTTATGCACATTGGTCTGTCACTGAAGCTGCAGCACTCCGGTTTGTGCTTGAAGAGAAGGTCATCGTGAGAAGAACAGTGGAGACACCACTCGCAGAAGTGCTTTCTCCCTTTATACCGACTCTGATCATAGAGCAGACGATTCAGGTCCTTAAACCTGGTATTGTTTTGCTTGGAATGATGAGATCAGCCTCACTCAGCTGCAGTGGGTAGATACCCTTGTCATGCCCGAATACATTAATGGCCAGGCCATTCTGCCGTTCAATATGCTTAAGCTGGTTGAGAGAGGTTGGAGAGTCTACACCGCTGAAGTCAAGGGTGCCCCAGTGCCCTAAATAGTTTGATGTCCGCTGGGGATTACTGTCTGCAGGATAAGCAGCAGCCAGGCGAGACCAGTGAAGACAGTGATCATCATCTTTGTTCCGGACATTAACCATGGCACGTTTTCGCTTAATCGAGGCTGGGAGATCGATGTAGGACCCATCACGTAGTGGTTGATATCTGGTGATGTTGAGATACAATGTATCAACCTGGTCGACTGCCAGCCAGACTCCTTGCGGGTGTATTTCTCAAGGCCTTGCTGCACCTTGGCTTTGGACTCCTTCATAGCCTCGCTAATATCACTTGCTTTCAGGATGGCATACTGCTTAGACCAGAACAGGGATTTGTGGTGACTTCTGTCCCGTCATTCTTCTCCTTGAGGAGGGTGATCTTGAGACCAAGGCAGAACTTCACCTCCTTCAGTTTGAGGACCTCTTCCACCAACTTCCTCTCGATCTTGTCCATGTTTTTATCCAGGAAAGCTGTTGGATCTTTTTCCCCAGGTCCAGGAAGTTCCCATCCCTGCAGCTAGTTCTGGATTGCATGTGGAACCTTCACAAATTCTGGGGTATCTCCCTCATTTCCTGGATTGTAGCATCAAGAAACCTGTCGATCTCCTCATCTGTGATCTTGGGTGGGGTTTCTAGCTCTGGGTGGGGGTGGGGGGGCTTCTCAGAAAGGAGAGCTGAGGTTGGCTTCTTAGGAGTGGTTCGTAGCTTCCTGCATGGGGCTGGGGTTGGCTTCTCAGGAGTGGTTGGTAGCTTCCTGAATGGGGCCTGGGTTGGCTTCTCGGGATGGAAAGCTGCCAGGTACTCGCCATAAGTGGTATGGCTAATAAGCCCCTGCTGCAACAATCTCGCCAAATTTTGAAGTACTTCAGTAATGTCCATAGCAGACGTGTGTACCTATCCAGTTGTGTTTCTCTAATATGGGGATTTTGATGGTATCACATGCTGGTTGGGGCTGGCGGGGGTGGGGGGTGTGTGGTCGGTGTGGGGTGGGGTGGGTGGGTGGGGGTGGGGTGGGGTGGGGTGGGGTGGGGGCAGACAGACAGACAGACAGACAGACAGACAGACAGACATACCACTGACAGACTGTTCACAAAACAAGTTGTCCAGCATGCTCTACTATCTGGCAATACTGTTTACATTTACTACAGCCTATTAAATATATAGAGAGATTTGAACCTTCAATTTTTAAAGTGTAATTCGACATATAACAAATAGTATATTAGCCATCTCGGCCATACACGGATTAATAAAAATGACCTCGATTTAGCTGATAACCTGCTATGCGTTATCTGTGATATGAAATTAAATCTGTACACATATTACAGACTGCTGTAATGTCCTTGTCTATGTCTATATCTTTTGTAACAGTATTGTTGTTTGTAGGTGTTTTATGAGGATAGCATTAATTCGGTAAGAACTGTAGTGTGTGTAATTTGTATGTGATTGGGCGTAATATTTCACGAATTCGTATCGGTTTCACTGAGCAGATGGAATATATGCCTACAGATTGCTATCAGTAATGCCAGTAAGCATACATGTATACATATCATAGACTGCTGTAGACTGTTGTCAATAATTTCAAAATCTAGTTATCAGTGCGTTATCAGTCCGATTGATCTGTTTGCTATTATTGCACAACAATTCATAAAAGATAAATAGCATTATTTGTTGGCTCAATTCATAACGTCGCCGAAATAAACCATGGTTCAAATCTCTCAAAAGACCTCCGCTAGATGGTATCCTGTTTCGAACCAAAAAAGGGTATGCACTAGTGTAGGGGTACAATAATTGAAATAGGAGCAACGAGAACAACATAAAAACCCTGCAGGAAAGAGAGAAGAGAGAGCGGCCGGCCAGCCGGCGATAATGTGGGGGTTCTCCCGTACAGTGGGGTATGGGAGTTTTTTAGGTGTTTTTTTTGTTTGCTGCAACTTTATCACACCTCTGTTCTGTCTCCTGTGTTCGCCGATCAGCGATTCTCTGTTCTGACAGCCTTTGTTCTGGCAGCCCTACTATATGTACTACTAATTAGAGATTGAGCTTTTGAAATAGTTTTGGGGCATGTTTTAAAATGCCAGTGTTAAAATAATTTGAAACGAGAACAGTGACCAGGGCACTTATCTTGTGTATACAGCGCCCATAGGCTGTTAATTAACTCTGGATGTGAAAAGCATGCTTTAAAAGACTTTGTAAGTCAAGGACTTAAATTTATTGTAGTATTATTAAGTTGATTATTCGGACTTCTACGCTGCCGCTGACAGCACTTGAAGAGGCACCATTTTTACTCCTTTTTCGACCAGAAGCAAAGTAAGTTTTAAAATAAGTGTCTCTTGTCAGAATTCCAGGATTAATTTTATATTCATCAAAATTTAATATTAGGATTTTCGTTTTAGAGCTCTACAGTCAATTTCAAGGTAATTGTACTACAGTCAATTCCAAGGTAATTGTACATAATGACGTCATGTATTTATGGTACCGGTATTTTATGAATTTATTTATATGCACCTAACTGAAAATTATAAGGTGCATGCATTTTAAAAATGTATTAAGCACCTAACTGAAAATTATAGGGTGTATGTATTTTCTGAATTTATTTATAGGCACCTAACTGAAAATTATACGGTACATTGTTATACAAGGTACTATTTATAACTTTGTTAGAAACTTCTTATTGTTGTGGATATTCACCACCACTTATGAATTTACACCATGTAGGAACCTAAGTCATTAGCGCATGCATGGAGCGGATTTGCTTATTTGATTATCATACATATTCACTAGGGGAATTACAGCTATCTAGACAATGTCATTCATTGAAATTTTCTTGTACATCGCTTAAATATTTGCTAAGGAGGCGTTCCTTCCTCACTTAGTAATGGTTTAAGCACTATTACATCATAGACTAGAAAATTATAGAATAATTGAATCTGTCTGGACATTTAATCTTTATAGCTAGGATAGGTGGACCGGATTAATTAGATAGCAGCCTACAGTGCTTATCAGTTCTGTCTTGCTGTTGCTGATTAACGTAGCAAACGAAATCTTTGACTGGACACTTTAAAATTATTTCCAAATCGCAACAAATTTGGCTCTAGGTATCAGCACCCTTTGGATTCTCACAACTGAGTCCGGTGTCGCATTAACCCAGGCCCCAAGGGAAAGCATGTCCATCTTAGCAGGGAGTGCGAGAGTAAAGCAGCAGGGTATAAACTCTTTCTTGTGATGAATGTTGGTTGACTGTGTTTTCAAGAACACATTTAAACAATTTTCCTCGCCATACAGGGTTTACAATTAAGTTATAAGTATGCTTTATTTGTCCACACTATTTCAAGAGCGAGTTCGTGCTCCTATAATCTAAGAAGTTACCCTCATGACAGTTTAAAAATCAATATTTACTCGATCGCATTTAGCTAAACTTGATCTCCTTGATCTCCATGGTTTTGACATATGGGTTTCTTGCTAAATTGTCCTTATTTCAGAGGTCAATGGTTAAAGGTAGCTTTTGACCTATTTGCTTTGACATTTGTACACATTTGTAAACTCAAGATCAAGTTTATGGCATCAAGGCCATATGACCAGATACTTCTAATTTTAAGTACTGCAGCTTGAGATCAATGACAAAGTTACGGTCATTGTGCTTTCAGCTTCTTTTCCCTTGATCCGGCATGCAGAGAGATCACCTTGCCCTTATCAGAGAGTTAGCAAGAGTTCTTCATTGCCGGATTATACTGATTTATAAAGAGATCCATCGATTAGTTTTACTAAATTAATTACATTTGAATAGCTTTGCAGGCATAGTAATCTTCGTCTGCTGATTCACCTCATGGTTTATCAGCAGCTCATAATTGCTTTCCATGCCAGGTTGTTCAATTCAATTTTTAGAGTTATTTTTCCTTTTCACTTGCTAGATTTCAGGACAGTAGTTTGTTATCAGTGCTTTCCAATTGGTACTTATTGCCGGATTGCATTCATACTTGGTACTTGTATACCCGACAATGTCACTAAGCCTAGTCCACATTTTCGGTGTTTGACCCCTATCAGAGTGCTTTCCATTTGGTAGTCATTGCCAGACTGTACTCGCTGTATTCTGTTGCTAGATAGTGCCAACACTGTTACCCCATTAGTATTTATAGTTATATCAAAGTCGGATAGAATTTAAATAGGAGTATTGTTGCCAGATAGTGCGCTCAATCATTATCTTTTACGATACAGAATCTGAGTATGGCTAACTGTTGCCAGATTGTTATCAGCTTCGTTATCAGCTTTGTTTCCAAAGTAACCATAGGCATTATTGCCAGTTGGTGCGCTCAATCGTTATCACTATAGTATTTAATCTGTGCACCATTTACTTGCCAGATTATTATTATTATTATTATTATTATTATTATTATTATTATTATTATTATTAGTCTCTACCTTAGCTATTGTTTATACTAAGTGACATTTATTTACAACTTTGATGCCAATCACTTAGTCGGTTTTCAATTGACCTTTTCAAAAGTGATTTCTTAGATAACCATTACACTTTTCTGGGACACAGTGGGTTAATTTGATCTTTGAGCCATTAGCTAGCTATTATTCCATTAGGTTTATATTTGAAACGTTGTTCTGTTCGATTGCAAACTTGTTTGTAAACTTGTTTGCAATCTGGCCAACGACTTTTCAACTATCAACTTATTGGTTTAAGATCCATTGTCTTTCGCAGCTCGGTCTTTATATTTAGAGCCTTTTATAATGCATCACATTTCCCTTAAGAATTTGATTCTTCTTTAGAATTTTGCAGACAGTATAGTCTTTGGACCCATTTGGTTTTCGGTGCCGCCCGCAACCTTCTGCGCTAACTAACAACCTCTTAGTTTATTCTCTCCAACACTAACTTCACAACTACACCTTTTGTACTCTTCTTACGGTGTCGCCTGACTCTGAAATCATGAACGCTTCATCCTCTTAGGGAGAGTGAATCGCTCGGGCATGACAGTTGCTCAGCAAATGCACTCACAACCAGAGAATGAAGCCTTCTGTGACTATGGAGGAGGGCCTGCTGGACTGGGGAAATAAAGGGCATAACATGAGAAATGACTGATCTCATTGATCAGTTATCCCTTGAGGAGCGGGAAATTTTCGATCTTAAAAGTTGATTTTCAGATGTGGAAAGGGAGCTTCCTCGAATAGCTGGGCATGGAGATGGAATGGGAGTAAACAATGTAAGTGCTACTCCCATTCCATCACTTGAGACACCTCTTACTCATTCAACTGTTATACCTGAGTCCTTGACTTAACCATTTCTAAGTCCAGTTATTTATAGACATTTTAACCCTTCTCGATTACAGCCATCTCCAGGGCTTTCCGATGTGCCTATGTCCTCCCCCAAATTGTTACAAATGGCGCCCGAATAGGGACGAACGGAGATTACACTTCAGTCAGATTACGTTTTGCCCAAACCATTCGCAGAGCCAGTAATTCAAATCAAATGACCTTATTCTTTGCCTACAGTTCGCTTCGCTCAACTCGATTCCATGTTGAGAAAAGACTTGGAAGTGGACTTTCAAAATGAGCAGAGAATTCCAATCAGAAAAACTAAGCTCGTCTAGGTGCCCGAGTATTCAGGCACCACTTCATGTGATGAATACCTAATTCAATTGACATAATCACCACGATGAATCAGTGGACAGAAACAGAAAAAGGAAATCAGTTGGCTGTAAAACTGAGAGGTGATGCACTTTGAATAATGACTGATTTGCCTTTATTAGAGCAGACTTCCTTCAAACATTTAACCGCCACTCTCTCTGAACGTTTTGCTGACCCAACGGAGAGTGATAGTTGTCATCTACACTTGCACCAAAGATTAAAAGAATGGTCACCTAAGCTTACCCAGATTCTAGTACTCGCAGTAAAATGGAGATGGACACATTTCTAGGAGCCCTTACAGGTAACCCGGAACTGAAATATGTTCTATTTCAGGAGAATTACAAGTCTATGGGACTGCTTCCTGCCGCTGCAATACACCAAGAGGCGTACTTAGAAAGGGAGAAAGAGTCCAGAAAATGTTGCAGGACCATCTTAATGTTGTTAATGTTGCACAGCAACAAAGTGAAACTGGAATTTCCCCTGAAGTTGGACAAACATCATCAGCCTCTTGCTTTAAACATACAACAGACAAGGTGCCAAATACATACACATCTTCTGTCTGTTTGTCAAAAATAGCACTAAAAGATGGATTTGATCAAGAGAGAATTAGCTACCCTCTCTGGATTGGTAAAGAATTATTAGAATTTTCCCGCACTTGGCCAGCATGCTGATCAGTTGGAGAAGTCTTCTACACTTACACAGGAAGTACAGGCGTACCCAAATTCCAAGATCCGTATAAACCTACACAACCCATATCATACAGAGCTCCGATGACTTTCCAAAATCGCTACCGAACTCCAGTAAATTTTGGACAGTCAAAGCCGCCCAAGTCTTTCCAGTGCAATGGACCTCCCACAAACAACCCATTTAATGCTGGTGGGCAAGTACGGCATCTATTAAACTATTATTCTTATGGCAAACCCGGCCACATCTCTAAGCAATGTTGGCATAATCCATCCCGGGAACACCGTGTATGGCTACTTTCCTACACTGGGCATACAAACCTGCCTCCACATAACCCTCCAATGTCAGCATTATCACCGCTACCTCCTGAGGGTTTTCTAGCCATTACTAATGGGGAAACTGGTGTTGTATCATGATGTGCATGGAACTATCCATTAAACTAAAATGGGCCACTGAAGAGGGAAGATCAGTTGCCTCTTAAAAATCCTTCCCAAACTAACAAAAATTCAAATCCTATTTCATTGAGTGACCACCAGGGAAGCAGACAGGAAGTGTCTCAAGTACTTCCTCCCTGTGTTAAGGTAGTACTGCATACAAAAAGTGGTGGCCACGGTCGTCCTAAACAGCCTTGTGCTACTGAAGACTGGCAAACAATAGCAGTGCGCAGTAGAAAATCCTGCTGCTATTGTGCAAGTTACCAGCACAAGTCTGATCAGTGTGTACAAATACAAATTGTGAACCTTAAACATCATATGCTTGAGTTAGAATGTCAACAAGCTCAGGCACTTGCTGAAATCGCAAGTTCAATTCCATCTAATGATAGTATTCAGGCACCGACTAAACAACCACCCTTCACACAGGTGGTTAACCTACCACCATCAACCAATCAAACTGTTAAACAACCACGAACTAATCAAGTGGTTACACAACCACCAAACAATCCAATTGTTGCACAACTACCAAACAATCCAACTGTTAAACAACCACCAATCAATCAAACTGTCACACAACCACCAAACAATCCAACTGTTACACAACCACCAAATAATCAAGTGGTTAAACAACCACCAATCAATAAAACTGTTAACCAACCACTAACTAATCAAGTGGTTAAACAACAACCAAACAATCAAACTGTTAAACAACCAGCAACTAATCAAGTGGTTAAACAACCAGCACACAATCAAACTGTTGAACAACTGCCATACAACAAAGCAGTTATACAACCACCTGGTCAAGTGGTCAATCAACATTACGCTATAACTAAATCATTACAAAATAAGAGTAAAGAGAGTGGTGATGATAAGAATCAAGTAATAGAAAAAACCCAGCAAATGAAGAAACAAATTAGAATTTATATCGAGTTATCTTGTATTACGAGGAGAAGCAGAATGAATTTGTCAAGTATTAGAAAACTTGAATTCGTGGTTATCTGATGCCAAATCAAAGAAACAACTTATAGTTCAAAATAAAAATAAAATGGAAACAAATGTTGAACCATCCACCAATGGACCCAGGTTTCAAATGCCCGTTTTACGCGGGCAGTCAACTGCTAGTATTTTCTCAGAGTTGACCTGCCCATGTAAAATAGCTCAGAATGAATATGTGGGAATAATAGACACCGGCGTTAGTGTAACCATAATAATATTTCTTTTTGGGAAACTATACCTGTAGCCGAACGACCCTCTATTTCCGAAACAGCTGTGAAGCTGATAGGTGCAAGTGGAGAACCACTTGAGGTTTTAGGGGAGGCTGTTTTATCATTCGAAATAGACAGAATGGTCTTTGATCATTTAACACGTATTGCAAACATTAGTTGTGATGTTTTGTTTGGGGCTGACTTCTTGGATTCAGTGGAGGCAGTCATTCATTGTAAAGATTGTGAACTGAAGATTAAGGGCATCAGAATACAGATCAACCCACGAAGTTCTTTGTTTAATACAGCTGCATTCAGCCTCTGCAAATCTTGTATCATTCCACCTTCAACAGAGATTATCACTTGGGCAGTTATGTATCGAGCTGGACTACTATAGTCTGAAGGCATCATCAAACCACATCGATCATTTATGATAGAAAAGGAGGTAGCCCTGCCTAGAGCAGTTGTTGATGCACAGCAAAAGATTTTTCCTGTTAGAGTTTTCAACACGAACAACTACTCTGTCATCTTAGACAAAGGAGATTGTGTCGGGTGCATATGCCCTGTACAAAGTGTCCAGAGTTCAGCTTTAGAAACCGATTCATTGGAAGTAAACCAACCTGAACAACTGCCTGAGTTTGGCATGACCTATTCAACAGGACGTCTGAGGGACTTGATAAAAATCAAAAGGAATAGGTCAAGAATATGCTTTTACGCTATATTAATTCTTTCTCATCTGATGATCTAGATTTGGACAGTATACAAATTGTCAAGCACGCTATCGATATTCAAGAGCATCTACCAATCATGCAACATGTGTGACGTCTTCCCATTCATAAAGAGGAATCATTGAACCATCTCTTTCACCATGGGCAATTCCTATTGTACTGGTAACCAAGAAAGATGGCACCATACGCTTTTGTATCGATTATAGGCTCATAAATGAGGTCACTGTCAAGGATTCCTATCCATTAACTCGTATCGACCAGACTTTAGATACTTTGGCCAGCGCTGCCTTGGTCAACACCCTCAACTCGGCAAGTGGCTACTGGCAGATGGCTATGAATGAGCCAGACGAGGAGAAAACTGCGTTCATCTGCAGGGATGGCCTATTCCAGTTTTAAAAATGCATAGCGGGTTGTGTAATTCCCCTAGCATCTTTGAATGACTGATGAAACATGTGTTGCATCAGTTACAGTGGAAAATCTGTCTTGGCTATATTGATGATGTTGTGGTCTATGGAAAAACCTTTGACGAGGCGCTGTTACATCTCCAGATGGTCCTAGATCAAGGCAAATCTCAAATTAAAGCCTAAGAAATGCTAATTGTTCTGGAAAGAGCTTGAGTTCCTGGGCCATGTGATTTCACCAGAAGGTATCGCCACTGATCACAGTAAAGTCTCCAAAGTAGGAAATTGGTCAACTCCTAAAACTGTTTCTGAATTAAGAAGTTATTTAGGCCTTTGCCAGTATTACCACAAATTTATCAAGCATTTTAGCGAAATTGTGAAGTTACTATATCGATTAACGGAGAAAGATCATCCGTTTGAGTGGTCAGAAGAAGCGGAATCCACATTTTTAACTGTTCGAGAATGACTTATAAGTGCTCAGATTTTAGCATACCAAGACCCCATGATTCCATTTATCTTGGACGCCGACGTCTCTTGACTGGAGTATCGGAGCAGTACTCTCCCAAGTTTAAGATGGAGAGGAACATGTTATAAGTTATGGGTCTCGAACCTGAATCAGTCAGAAAGAAATAATCAGATCACCAAGAAGAAACCTTTGGCTGCAGTATATTTTGAAAAGCATCATAAACACTTCTTATATGGTAGACATTTTACTATAAGAACAGACCACGCTTCTTTGAAATGGCTAAAAATGAAGAAAGATGCGGAAGGCCAAACATCCCGGTGGCCGGAACTGCTTGAAATTTATGATTTTACAATTGAACATAGGGCTGCTCGACACCACGGTAACCCAGATGCTATGAGCCATCCTAGTGATCCTTGTGTCGAAAAATTAGGAGAGGATGGTTTGGTAGCCGTGATATGTGACAAAACACCTGCCTTTCCTGAAATAGGTATAGGAGTATGGGATAGGGAGATTCTCTCAAAGGGTCAGCAATCTGATCCAAACTTAGGTGTTGTCTATAAATGGGTATTGCGTGGTTATCATCCGACTAGAGAAGACGTTTCTCCTTTTCATCCCAATGTGAAACATTATTATCAACGTTTCGAGCAGTTACACATTGAGGATGGTGCTCTTTATAAAGATCACCAAATTTTGGCCACACATACTTATCAGAAAAAGATACTCGAACAGCTTCATAATAACAGTGGACATTTACCTGTCGAACGTACATGTGAAAGAGTCAAGGCTCGGTTTCATTGGCCTGGTGTTGTTACTGACATTAAGGTGTGGGTCGGTAAATGTGAGGCTTGTGAATGAAAAACTTCAGGCTCTAAGACTCGTTTAGCACCTATACAGACCACAATTGTAGGCGCTCCATGCGAACGAAAAGCTGTAGACATTTTTGGGACCTTTTCCCATTAGCGCTAGTCGAAATAAATACATAATAGTCCTACAGAACTACTTTACGAAATGGGTAGAGGCATTTGCTATCCCTAACCAGGAAGCATGTGCAGTAGCGGCTATACTTGTAGAATGGGGTTTCTGTTGATTTGGTATGCCGGTAGCACTCCATACGGACCACGGTTGAAATTTTGAAAGTTAATTACTTCAAGAACTATGTAATTTGTTGCACATAAAAAACCTCGCACAACCCCTTTTCATCCGCAATGTGATGGTATGGTGGAATGATTCAACAGAACCCTAACCAGCATGCTGACCAAAGAAGTGAATCTCAATCAACGTGATTGGGGTATTAGGCTACCCTATGTAAATAATGTTCGCTTATCGAACATCTGTTCATTCGAGTACAGGTTTTACAACCGCGTTCGCTATGTTTGGCAGAGAATTAGCACTTCCTCTAGATATAACAATGCCACGCATACCTGGCGAAAGTACCAATTAATCTGTGTTTGTTGAATTACCACGTCAACGGTTAGAGGAGGCATATGCTTCTATCCACGAAGAACTGCAGGTAGTCCATACGCGTCAAAAGTCTTGGCATGATCGAGCTGTATAATGTGATCCATTTAAAGCAGGTGGCCGTGTCTAGGTAAATGATGACCAACGTACTCGAGGTCTTTCACCTAAACTGCAGTACAGGTGGAAGGGTCCTTGGTTGGTCACCAAACAACTCAGTAATGTCACCTATGAACTAAGTGATAATTCAGGTAGATGCAGGGATTATGCATTTTGATCATTTGAAATTGTCCATAGAGGAAAGAATGGGTCAACGAGTTAGAGGCCCTCTTCCCACTGAAGTTCCAACACAAGCTGAACCGAATGGAAATAATAATCAAATTTCTGATGCCACATATTTTAAAGATTCTGAAGCAGTCACTGGGTAAACTGCATCAGATCAAACATACATCAAGGAAAAGGTAGGTCAGAAAGAACTTTTACTTCATAGCCAGACATACAACTTGGACCCTACTGAAGAGGCAGAAAAGGTAGACGATGATCCCTTCCATTTTATTTTTGGACAAAACATGGGCACGGATCAGCCCGTTGTGGGTGAAATTGAACCTATGAGTCAGCCTGATCCGACGGAAGTTTGTATTTCTGAGCCAATTTTGTCTGAAGAAACCAAAACTAAGGATGTAGAAGTGTTATCTTCACCGCCAGAAACAGGTAAAATTAAAATTAAACATCTACCTGTACAAGTATTATTTAATGTTTGTCGTACGTGTTCGGTTGTTGATTTATTTTTAGATATTGCCTGTCACATGGGCATTTTCGCTAAACCTTTACCGAATGTCTGTCTGTGACGGCGTTGCAGAACACATCTGGTGCAGAAATTTGCATATCAAATGACAGGCGGTAGTCAGCTTGCCTGTTAACCTTTTCTGTCTGATTGCGATTATTGAATTCTCTTGTTTAGTGAAGTTTATGTAATGGCATTGTGCCTGATCAACACAGGTCATTTAGCATTTTATTTTACATGATTGGATGCGTATTCTGAATTGTCAATTACCCTGGGGGGGGGGGGGGGGGGGGGGTTTCAACTTCAGTGATTTAGGGTTAACAATCTGACCGTGCAAAACTTGAGTCATATGTCTTGTTATACAGTCTGTGTCATTTGCTTTAATCATGTTACAGAGATTGTGATTGGTGTAAAGCTTATTATTCAGCCAATCACAGATCTCGTTGTTTTAGATGAATGTCTAATTACGACAGCTCGTGCAGGCTAAAGTATCAAGGTTTAGGAAAATGATATGGCCGTCCTTCTGCTTTTGACTTTACTGGTAAAAACATCAAATTTATAGGGCCAGAGGTTTTTTGCTTGCGATATTTAGCTGACTTAAAACGTAATTTCATATGTAATTAGGCCTTGAGCTTTTGAAATAATTTTAGGGCATGTTTTAAAATGGCATTGTTAAAATAATTTGAATCAAGAACAGTGACCAGGGCACGTATCTTGTGTACACAGCGGCCATAGGCTGTTAATTAACTCTGGATGTGATAGGCGCACTTTAAAAGATTTTGTAAGTCAAGGCCTTTAATTTATCGTAGTGTTATTAAGTTGATTATTCACTTCGTCCGAAGCAAGGACTTCTACGCCACAGGCACTTCAAGAGGCACCATTTTTACTCCTTTTTCGACCAGAAGCAAAGTAAGTTTTAAAATACGATAAGTGTCTCTTGTCAAAATTCCAAGAAGAATTTTATATTTATCAAAATTTAATATTAATATTTTCTTTTTAGATCTCTACAGTCAATTTCAAGGTAATTGTACTACAGTAAATTTCAAGGTAATGACGTCATGTATTTATGGTACCGGTATTTTATGAATTTATTATGAATTTATTTATATGCACCTAACTGAAAATGATAAGGTGCATGTACTTTATAAATGTATTACGCACCTAACTGAGAATTATATTGTGCATGTATTTTCTGAATTTATTTATAGACACCTAACTGAAAATTAGAAGATGCATTGTTATACAAGGTACCATTTATAACTTTGGTAGAAACTTCTTATTGTGGTGGGTATTCGCCACTACTTATGAATTTACACCATTTAGGAACATAACTCATTAGTGCATGCATGGAGAAGATTTGCTTATTTGATTATTATACATATTCACTAGGGGAATTACAGTTATTTGGACAATGTCATTTATTGAAATTTTCTTGTACATCGCTTAAATCTTTGCTAAGGAGGCGTTCCTTCCTCACTTAGTGATGGCTTACACACAATTACATCATAGGCTAGAAGATTATAGCTATTGAATCTGTTGGGACATTTAATCTTTATAGCTAGGATAGGTGAACCGGATTAATTAGATAGCAGCCTAGCGTGCTTATCAGTTCTGTCTTTCTGTTGCTGGTTAACTTAGTAAACTAAAACGTTGACTGGGTACTTTAAAATTATTTCCAAATCGCAACAAATTTGCCTCTAGGTATCAGCACACTTTGGATACTCAAAACTTAGTCTGGTACCACATTAACCCGGGCACCAAAGGAAAGCTTGCCCATCTTAGCAGGGAGTGCGAGAGTAAAGCTGCATGGTATAAACTCTTTTTTGTGATGAATGTTAGTTGACTGTGTTTTCAAGAACACATTTAAACAATTTTCCTCGCCGTAAAGGGTTTACAATTAAGTTATAAGTCTTCTTTATTTATCCAGGTTATTTCACTAGCGAGTTCGTGCTCCTATAACCTAACAAGTTAGCCTCAGGACAGTCTGAAGATATATATTTACTTGATCGCGTTTAGCTAAACTTGATCTCGTTTGTCCGTGGTTTTGACATATAAGTTTCTTGCTAAATTGTCCTTATTTCAGAGGTCAAAGGTTAAAGGTAGCTTTTGACCTATTTGCTTTGACATTTGTACAGTTTCCTCAAGATCAAGGTTACGAGGTCAAGGTCATATGACCGGATACTTCTAATTTTGAGCACTGCAGCTTGAGATAAAGGTGACGGTCAAGGTCATTGTGCTTTAAGCTTCCTTTTCCTGGATCCAGCAGGCAGAGAGATCACGCTGCCCTTATCATAGAGATAGCAAGAGTTCTACATTGCCGGATTATACAGATTTATAATGAGATCTATCGATTAGTTTTACTAAATCAATTCAGTAACCGGCTTCTCTAGAATTTAAGTATCTTTGGCGTCCTTATCCTTATTCTTATTACGTTTGAATAGCTTCGCAGGCAAAGTAATCTTCTGCTGATTCACTTCATGGGTTATCAGCAGCTCATAATTGCTTTCCATGCCACGTTGTTCTAGTCAATTTGTAGAGTTACTTTTCCTTTCACTTGTTGGATTTCAGGACAGTAGTTTGTTGTCAGCGATTTCCAATTGGTACTTATTGCCGGATTGCATTAATACTTGGTACCAGACAACGTTGCTGGATTGCATTCATACTTGTATACCAGACAACATTGCTGAGCCTAGTCCCCATTTTCGGTGTTTGACCCCTATCAGAGTGCTTTCCATTTGGTAGTTGTTGCCGGATTGTACTCACGGTATTCTGTTGCCAGATAGTGTCAACACTGTTACCCCATTAGTATTTGTAGTATATCAAAGCCGGATAGAATTTAAATTGGAGTGTTGTTGCCAGAGAGTGCGCCCATCACTATCTTTTACAATACAGAATCTGAGCATTGTTAACCTTTGCCAGATTGTTATCAGCACAACGTTTCCAAAGTAACCATAGGCATTATTGCCAGGTAGTGCACTCAATTGCTATCACTACAGTATTTAATCTGTGCACCATTTACTTGCCAGATTCTTCTTATTATTATTAGTCTCTACCTTAGCTGTTGTTTATTTTGGCTCTGTATTCTCATTACTTTACATTTGTCTGGATGAACCCTCAATAGCCATTTTTATCTGTCCAGTTCTGAAGTGCATCTAAATCTTTTTGCATCTTCTTCTCATCATCCACACCCTTTATTTCTTTGTATATTGTAGTTCAGATTGACCGGTCGGGTCAGCTAAGCTGGGTACGTGCCGGCCGTCCTGCATTCGTTCCCTGAACACAGCCCCCTGGGTAGAGCCATAAGCGTATATGGGCCTATGAGAGAGATCGCGTTGCGAAAATGACTAAGTTCATTAAAGCGCACGATGCGCATGCGCGCGCTTAGATGCGGTTTTTGATGGAGCACGTAGTTTATGACCAAGATAGGATGGCGCTTTTAGTGTACTGAGATGGTACCCTGTAATCCTTTTTGATTGCCTGTTCCCGTTGAATCTGACATTATTCAAGACCAGAATTCGACGGGCTTTTTAAATCTGTAAACCATTTCAAAGTCGGTTGAGAAATGGCTGAGTTATCCACGGAAAACCCTTCTTGATTATCTTCAAAATATTGCCATGACGTCATAACCAGGTGGACGCCGAATTTCTAGAATGTTCTAGAACATTCGACTGCGCTATTATTAGCTACGCGCTGATTGGCTATTGCTCGAGCGATGATTGGTTGGAGCCGGCGCCTGTGACGTCACGAGGAGTATAAAAGGAGACGCGATCCAGAGATCGAAAGCATCCTCGGCCAGGGGCCGAACAAGTTGGATCTGTACTAGCTGCGATCGACAGATATTACGCATATGACTTCAGTTGCTGTCCTTCTCCTGTAGCTAGCAGTAGCCAACCCACCGCAGTAAGAACAATTTTGTAAACTCCCTACTTACGGGAGCAATTTGGAACTTTCTGATTACTGTTCACGAATATCAATATCTACTTCGGAACACAAATTTGCGGTGAGGCCTTTACGGCCCGAATATGCGATTCTACAGATGTAGAGGCAGGATGTTGTTTGATGGATGACTCACCGGATCTGCCGGCCATGCCAAAAAGTGGTATTTCAACTCTCACCGCACTAATATCGTGTAGGTTCTTCTAACTTTCGACCGCAGCAAGTAAACTCTGCCCGGTGCGTCTTCAGAGCTGGCTGACGTACCCAGCACCGTTAAGCTTTGTTTTGTATCTTCATTCGCATCTGACAACACCCACTTGTGATCGGGTTGTTTACAACTTCTGTCTGTGCCATCGGTGTATGGGAACTTTCTTCACCACAGTAGTACTATCGTATCTTTTGCTGACTGCTTGTTAGACATCCTAATAGGCTTACAGAGCTGAGCGATGTACCCCTGCCATGCGTGTTCTTGTGGGAATCTTGTTTGCGGAAAACAGCTTGCGGGAACCAACCTGCGGGAACGTTCCAGCTTCCTGAGCATGCATCAACGCACGTCAACTACGGAATGACGTATCAATTTCAGTAACACGGTAGCCTAACTTAAGAATGATTACCCATTATTCAAGTAACTATACTTCACATTTTTTCGCTAAATGTACTTCTTTAATTATATTGTATCCATAAGAATGGTCCCAATGACTAAAAGGTACCGTAGCGGTCTTAGGACTGCTAGTTATAATTTCTGTATTTGTTTATAGTTATTCTCATTTTCTGTAAGGTGTTTTACTAACCGCACCGTAGTAGGTTCGTTAACCTGTACTAAGATATATAATTCTTATCATTTGATACCGTATTGATTGTTCTGATTAGATTATGTATGTATATGGCCAGTGGCCATCAATTCATATGTTTTGCTTATTTATAGAAAATATAGGCCTGCAGTGCACGTAGGAAACACTATACAGCAACACTTATATGTGCAGCACTTTCGCCCGCCACCAACAATTTTTCACTGAGGTCGCTGTTCATGCTATAACTCTGTTTAGCCCGGCATGCTACCGACTAAACCTTTTCTATTCAGCTCAATAGAATAGGTTCAAAATGATTAGAGACACTTTCTTCATTACCAACTTGGTAATATACCTTCTCTTCCGGCAGTGCGATAATCTAGCCCCGCACTCGGTAAGACTCATAACTCCAAGGTTTTGTCTCTCTTCATGCTCCACTCAGCCTTGTGGCTTCTTAATTGTTTGGATGTCCCCATCCGCACCATGGGCTGATCCAACACTGGGAAACGGTTGAGGTTTCCGAGCGGTGATGGCCAGGGTGTGGTATCACATACATTCCCCTTGTATCTTTGGATACTTAGTAGTTAGTACTTTTGCCAATGTAGGAAAGCACTGTGAAAACATCTATTAATTATTATTTTATTCGCTGAGCAATCCTCCCGCACCGCAGTGCAAAACAGGGCAACTTGTATATAAACCTAACGACAGGTTAAAAAGTTAGTTCCATAAGACCCGGTGATGGGCGAGATACGTATCCCCACCGAATTCCATAAGAATGTCTGGGCATGATATTTAGATCTGCCATGCCCTTACGGGAGGACATTTACAGTGGGTGTTCGTCTCTCTCACCCCCACCATAATGATAGAACAATGGTCTAATAATACTTTCGTGAAAAGTAACCTATGTCTTGTAACGTTTTATGTGGTTACGGAGTGGGATGTCCGGATTCCTATCCAGTTTGGAGATCTTACTAAGTAACATGTATGAGTGCTGTCTTCAGTATTGATGTCTTAGGGCATCTGTTCTCAGTGACAGCCGTGTCTAATAGCTAGGTAGATACCAACCATTTGCGGCCAAAAATAGTACTTGTTTTAAAAACAACTAAACGCTAATTAAGCAAAGCAGAAGGCCAGCATAAATAAAGCGGCAACTACTAATTCAGCATACTAAGAATCATATAAGACGGTGACGAGGGAATCCATCAGGAATCGCTCGTCCCGTCTTCACGTAAAATAGCACGCAACCCTATAGTCATAATCTCACTAGGTATGGTCTTTTCTTTCTCAAGCATTTTTGGTTGAAATATTAGAGTGGGGCCCATTTTTGCCTATTACTCTTCTCCCGCTTTAAGCAGTGCCGACACCTTCCTGAGACGGACGCCCGCATGAGGCACTTGCCTCTCGCAAGGATTCAGCGACGACAGTCCACGTGAGGATAATACTCCTCACCCAAACTAGCACTAGGAGTAGTGCCCGCGTGAGCACATAAGTTTTCATCTTAGATAATCTTCTTCCTTTCAGCTTAGAGGTATAATAACTTATATTAAGTTAATTAGTTAAGTCTCGTGTACGGGGGCCTCCCTTGTGGGGATACCTCTGCGGACCTACGAGTCTGTGTGGTACCTCCGGGAGCCCCATGTATGCTCTTATTTTAGTTTTATCCAGCATATTTATAATTGTTTAGGTAAAATCATTGTATAGACGTATATTTTTAGGTCACCAAAATCAAATCTTGTAAGTCCATAGATCACGAAATTGCTATGGACAGGCATACTGGTGACACAAATTCTTGGGATGAGACGGTTGTATTTAATGTTCGCGACGATGGTCGCACAGCCCCACTGGAACGATTGAGTTCCACTGGCCTTAGGAGCCATTTTTTGTTACCCGCAGGGCAGTCTCGTACATGGTCCGTCACCCCAACACCGGATGCTAACCAGCATCAACACTCGTCGTGCACTTGCGGTGTGGCGAGTCAACATGATACACCGGAACGGCACGACACTAACCGGCGAGCTACAATATCTTGGTATCATCGGCAATGAGATATGCTGCTGCCTTCCCTACATCTGGTAAATCATTTATGTAAAGGACGAACAATACCGAGCCTAATACACTACCCTGGGGAATGCTACTTGTCACAAGCCTGCTTTCTGACGAAACTTCATTGACAACAACTTTTTTTCTGTTTGACAAGAAGTTTTCAATCCACGAAATTAGCTGTTGACTTATACTTTCCTAGCAAACGTTGGTGTGGAACGGTGTCAAAGGCTTTCATGAAGTCCATGTACATTGTATCTATCTTTCCGCCTTTATACATAATACAGGTCCAGTCCTCCATGATCTTCAATAGCTGTAAGGTAGTTGATCTTCCAGGTAGGAATCCAAATTGGGATTTACCAAACAGTTTATTTCTGAGCATGTGGTCCATAATCTTCGCTCTAACTAACTTCTCCATCAGTTTACACAAAACACCTATCAAGCTAACCCATCTGTAGTTCCCAGGTCTCTGATTTATTTCATTTTTTGAAAAGTGCTGTTATGTTAGGTGATTTCCATGTTTCGAGTACTACTTCCTCTACCAGTAATTTGTTGAAGATCAGTGTCAGAGGTTTACAAAGCACATCTCTCAGCTCCTTGGTTACATTTGGATGTGCTCCATCTGAGCCAGGTGCTTTGTTCTTCACAATCCCTTTCAATATTTTCATCACTTCCTCTGTTGTAAATCTTGCATCATGGAAATCTTCACTCAATTGCTTAATTTTAAGCTCAGGTATTTTTGTATCTGGCTATTTCGTCAAAACACTTGTGCAGAAGTCGACCAGGACACCAGCTTTCTCTTTATCTGTGCTAGCAGTCTTTATTCCCTCATTCCCAGCTACTTTTAGTTCTGCAATTCCTGTTTTAGCTAGCCTTTTGAAATTGATGTATTTCCAAAATAACTTACGGTTCCTCTTTGCATTCTTTGCGTTATCTTTTTCCTGACTTCTTTTGGTTATACTCCTTTGACTTGGTTTCTAATTTTAGCATATTCTTTATGTTTATTTTCATCTCTTGTCTCCATTAAGTGCTGCTAACTGCGGTGTTTCTTTCTAATCTTCTTCATTAATACCTCATTTAAACAGGTCAACATTTGCTCTTTGTTCATACCGTTATTATTCGATTTTGGGATGTATTTCATTTGTGCTTGGTTGTACTTTACCATAAGAATATCCAGTGCATTGGTAATATTTAATCCAATCATTTCTGTTTCCCAGTCAATATCCAAATCCTTTCTCACCATCTCATAATCTCCTTTAAAGTTTCTTCTTGGAAATAGCCATCTCTTAGTCACTCTATGAATGACTCTGTGTCCGAATTTTTTGGTGACATCCATGTATCCCAATTTATGTCTTGAAAGTTGAAATCACCCAAACTCAGTAGGTGAGTGAATTCATCATGTAAATTGCATGCTGCTTGAATGAGATATCTCAACTCATTAAAATCGTTTGTGATGCTGCTGGGACTTTTATATATACATCCCACCAACAAATTTTCAGTGTTGTTTGATTTAATTTTCACCCAAAAGCTTTCTTGAAATTTACTTTCAATTTTGTATTCCACCCTCTTGAGGTGGTCCTTAATATATAGGGCTACACCTCTTTTGCTTCCTGCCGCTGACTCATTTATGAACAGTTAAAATCCTGGAATCTGTAGTTCTGCCAGAGATGGAGCATATCTATCTAAAAAATTTCAGATAGGCCTCTGTTATTCCAATAATACTGAATTGGGTTTCCTGGCTCTGAATCCTGTTTTTAAGTTCTTCCATTGTATTGGTCAGGCACTCTGCATTTGTGTAATAGTACAGTAGAAATTGACATGGACCCAGACATTTTGTATAACAGACACATTTTTGTTTTAATCACTTCGGTATGGCCCAAAATACATCCCAGAAAAATTCTCCAAAATTCACACATGGGGAAATATGTTTTTAGAGGAAATTCAAAATGGCCGCCAAGGCGATGCCCAATAACCAGGTAATATGTATTTTGACTCTAAAAACTCGTATTTTGGTAAGTGTTGTACAGTTTAAAGTATGTCATCATCAAAATCACTTGATAAACTATAAATTTAATGCAAACTGAGCGACTGTTGTGAAACACAGCGAACAGGCAGAATGGCTGAAATTTGTCTATGCATTTTCATTTTCAAATTTCGAGCTGTTGAGGCAGTGACCATCACATTTACAATGTTTGCTACAGGGAATGCCTTTCTTGGAGCAACTACACGAGGAACACAGACGTGTGCTGCTTTTACACTGGCACCTTATATTTAGAAGTAGCTCCGGAGGCGCTGCTGACTTGTCTGTAATGATCGCCGTCACTGATCCTTGTTCTACTGCATAGCCATACTCTTCTTTCTTTAACACAGTTTTTAGGTGAAGCCATGTGCTTGCTTGGAGATGAATCCGAAGGCTATGGAAGTATGCTTCATCAACTGGTAATGCTTAGGAGAGATGGCAGTCATGTATCTGAAATTGTCTAAGCCAGGACTTCTTGATCCAGCACTATACAAAGACTTAATGTACTTTTCACCAATAACCATTATATCCGCCTTTGATCTGGAGATGTCGCCAAATGCAAGTACATCTTGTCTGAGGGTTGGTGAAGATTGGATCATCTTCATATGCTTTACTTTGCCCATGCCATATAAAGCTGATGTCGTGTCACATCCAGACATACTATGGACGAATGGCAGGCACATGCACAATTCCTTGCCTAAGATCTCTGTGGCCACTTTGATGCATAGCTTATGTTGCTTTGTTTGTAGGAAAATATTTGCAGAGGTGCTTGCATGATAGAGGAGTAAGATCAATATGTCTGTATCGTCAGCAACAACTATCGTTGTTCTTTCAGTTCCTGCCAATTCTAATGCTCTCCTTACAATCACCACATCAGCATCGCCTTCATCTACTGCATGTACCACCTCAACACCTGCATCTGATAAATGTTTTGCCAACAGATTTAAGGTATTCTGTTTGTTGCGTTGGTTTGATAGAAATCCAGTTTTGTTTCCTGGAACAGGTGTGTTGTCTTGGACAGCTACATCAGGAGCGCCAACTTGATTAAGCCGTCGTCGCTTCTGTTCTTGATCTTTTGTGGTCTCAGTTTGATAGTTATCAAATATAACGCATACAGGCGCATCAAGCCTCTGATAATGTACTACTGATGTTACGAATGAGCTACAAACGGTCTCCATTGTTCCAATATTAGGCCATGGTATCCGATACAAAAGTGTGCAGCCATCAAATACTCTTGCAGCTGGCTCTGGTGTCTCTTGCTGTAGCATTAATGTGTTCATTTCAATTATATACTTCGCCAGTTGTGACTTTTGCGATTTCCTCATAGTTCCGTCATCGTGGAAGAGGACAGGGCATACCGTAGCAAGCTCGTATTCAAAGATCGCTTTGTCTGGAGGTCCTGAAACAGATGCAGTTGACATTACGCGATGGTACAGCTCCTGGGAAGATATATGGACATCTTCAATTTCTACTTTAACTACCTTTCGCTTGACAGCAAATGTTACAGCTTGATCTGCTTTCTTTAGCGTAATGTCGACAAACCTTTTCTCATTTAACTTCTCATGAATTCTTCGACCAATATCAATGGCATCATCGGCAGTAACACGATGGTCTGCAATCAAACCAGTTGCAATATTTCTCAGTTGGTCATCTTCAACTGCGAATGGATTGTGCATCTGGCACCTCGATTTCAGGCTTTTCAAGGTCTAAACTGGACGGTTCTGGATACACATCTGATGGTTGATCAATATCTTTACTTGTTTGATTAATCATAGATCCTACCAGTCTAACAAGTCGCATAGTTTCATCACTCTCGTCACTGGTTGATGCTGCATATGATTCGTGTATGATAGAAGATGCTCTATCAGTCAATGTGACTACGCTTGTCTTGCCTTCAACCTGGGATATTGTCACATCTGTCACAAATCGGCCGAGCAGACGATGCTGGACGTGCTTTATGCTATATGCGGGTACACCATTTGGCAAGTAGGTGGTCAATTGCCTATGAAGGTCGTGTAAAGTGAACTGGCGCTGTTGCTGTTCTGGTGCTGTTAGCCAATTGCATAGATGGTTAAAGCCCACATAATTCATTTCATCAAAGTTGCGGGCATTACTTCCAGAAGCACCACACGAACTGATGTTTCTACAAGAGATGAATTCTTGCATACATTGACGATGATATTTGGCTTTAACAGCACATAGGTCACCTGCAAAAAGTATTCTTGCTTTAACATCATTCGCTAACGAATCGTGCCTTTTGCCACACGCGTTTAACAAGGTTCCCTGGACTACACTGAGTTTACCCTTACTAACATATTCAATATTGCTTATGTGAGAATGCCGTTCAGGGTGACGGCGGACAGCATTAAAGTCGAGCTTTTCAGCACATATCAAACAATGAGTATGGTAATCATAATGATTAGATTCGGAGCGCAGTGTAGGGGGTAGATGGTCGCACTCCTTCATCGTTTCTGTTTTGCTATTGCACTTTTGCAATATTTCTAGGCAACGTGTAATTTTTGTAGCATTTATTGTGTACATAATGTTCGTTCGACGGAGATAGTTTCAAATCAATACCATCTCCACGAAGCTTTGAAGCATCAAGCAGCGTTGAAAGCCCTTTATGACTACGTTTTCTAGAACTGCTGCTATCATGGGAAACATTACATACAACACATGTTTTTTATATTGCGTAGGGTCAGACATAATTGTACTAAACCATTAATTAGCATGAACAATGTGATTTCGACTCTATATATTTATCGTTTTATAATTGTATCGACTTAACTTACTTCAAGTAACATTTTCTAAACTTACCCCAGACTATATATTATTGTAATAGTAAGAATAATAGCGTTAGGAATATTTATATCATTGACTGCATAGTTGCGATCAACATGCTGTCCATATGTGTAACTCTCTCCGTCAGATCTTTAAAAAAAACTGGCCATACATTGATGTACCATGTTCTGGAATTCACACTCATGTATCAAATCATATATGGTTGTTATAGACAGGTTTTATTGATTAATTTTAATTTACATTAGTATGTCTTACGGGTTATTTGACTGGGATCTGTTGTCATACACACAATTGACAATAGCAATTGTCAGTAGGTCTAATTTTATAAACTTCTGAACAGATTAGCTATTTATGCTAATTATTTTTCACATTTCGTTCCCTAACTTCAAAGGGTTAAAAATCAGGTTTCCCCAAGTGTGAATTTGTGAGAATTTCTTGTGTGGACTCTGGACAGTCATAAAAAGTGTTTGGAACACAAAATCGTCTGTTATACAAAATGTCTGGGTTAGCCTATATTTCTGTTGATTTCTACTGGACTATAAAGACATTTCATATTGTTACCGTTGGACAGGCATGGTAAGCCCCGCCGCATCTCCTGTTTGTCTTCTATATTTATGCTTTCATCCCAATTCCGTTTATCTATTCGTTTTTTTGTTGCAAGCATTTAAATGTACAGTTTTCTTTCTAAGCATATTTACAATCTTATTTACAACTTCATGACCCTCTTTCCCCTTTAATCTCTCGCTGTTTTTCACTTCACTTTGACCACCTTTCTTTCCCATTGTGGGCCGCCCGCATACAATGTACTTGAATTCCCCTGATTCATTTATTTGATTTATTTACGTCATTTCTTCAAACTTCTCCTTATTTAGTTTCCTTTCCTCGATAGTCATATTATGTGCAATGCCAACTTTTCTTCACTTCTCAGCTTTCACTAGATTTTTAACATGGCTCATAAAGTTCCCTTTGGTTTTCTCATCTTCAAATGTGATTCTCATTAACCTCAGATTCGTTTCTATTTTATTAACATCTCTCTTGCCTAATCTAGTAATCCATGTTACTTTATCACTGGGGGGGGGGTGGGGGGGGGGGGGCTCAGTACTTTGCATAATCTTTTGACATAGGCCACATCCTCCGTTTTCTAATTTCCCCTCTTTCACTTAATGACTCTTCACATCTGTGAATAATTATGTTACACTTTCTCTCTTCACTTTCTCTGAGGGCTGCAATCTGCTTTTCCACCTCCTTCATGCAAACTGGGCCACTAGTTGCACCCTTCTGCTTTGTGTCCTCTTCAATAAGGGCCTTCACCTGTTCTATGTCTGTTTTATGCACCATATCCCTTTCTAATTTCTGTACCCGCTCGTCCATTTTGTTTACAAAGGCTTCACATCTTTCTTCAACCGCTTTTTCTATTCTTAGCTTTCTTAGCACATTTTCCTCGCATGGTGGACAGTACTAGTGCAGATCTGACATTTTTGTTAGCAGTTTGTATTCTGCACTGGACACATTTTTGCATTCTGCACTGGACAAATTTATGCATATCTTGCAGAAATGCTTGCAGCAGTACTCGCACTCTAGCATCTCTGATGTCTCATCTGTGAATTTTGTTTTTCACATCTCACATGCCCATCCCTCTTTGTTGTGTTTTTCTTGATCGTCTCCTTCTTTACCTCTTACTTAGGGCTTTTTTCCTTTCGACGGTGAACCTTTGCCAGACATGTCGGTGTTGCCTGTGCAGCATAATAATGACAATTGGTTAATTTATAGAATTGATAAGTAGAGTAATCTCCACTGCCTCTATAGCTTGTGAACATATTTACAATAATGACCAATTGTATTTAATTGGTGGAATTGATAAGTAGAGTAATCTCTACAGCCTCTATAACTTGTGAAAACATTTGCACTAATGATCAATATTTAATTATTGGAATTGATAAGTAGAGTAATCTCCAATGACGCTATGGCTTATGACAGTAATGAGTTGTGACAGTGACCGATATTGGTTGACAGCTTTGTATCTATATTTGATTGGTGAAATTGATAAGTAGAGTGATCTTCACTGCCTCTATGGCTCGTGACAGTAATGACAATAGTGACCGATATTGAGTGGCAGCTTTGTATCCATACATATGTGTTGTACTTGATAAGTAGGGTAATCTCCACTGACTCTCTGGCTTGTGACAGTAATGGCAATGGCTTGTGACAGTAATGACAATGGTGACCGATATTGAGTGACAGATTTGTATCAATACTTAAATGATGGAATTGATAAGTAGAATAATCTCCACTGACTCTATGGGTTGTGACAATAGTGGCTGATATTGAGTGACAGTATCAATACTTAATTGGTGGACTTGATAAGTAGAGTAATCTTCACTGACTCTATGGCAACTCTGACTATGTCTAACCTTCTAACAAGAAACTGTGCTCGACATCCTCGGACAACGCAATCTTCCCAGGAGCTTGCCATAGCTACGTGGAATGTACGTGGTCTGACTGCAACATCAAGAGGCAAACTTAGGTGCAGACTGTGAACACTATAAAATCGATATCACATGCGTTCAAGAGACTAAAGTAGCTAAACACTCAGAGCAGCAACTTCAGATAGGCCATAAGCTAGTACTCATGGAGCAGAAAAAAACAGGCCACTTACCATGGCTTAGGCTTCGTAATCTGACCAAGGGTATTGGGCGATGTCATTAGTTTTGGATACGTTAGTGATCGCGTTGCATTTATCAACCTGGCTATGCCAACGAGAAAGCACACCATCACTAAATGTCGCATAGTCAATGCATATGGGCCAACTACCGAAAGGGCCAAATAGAATCCAGCTATATTAGATTCCTTCTATGCAGAACTGAGCTCTGCCATTACTATCCCAGCTAGATGGCAACTATTCGTGTGTGGCTATGTCAACTCCAAGCTGGGTAAACTCGGCATTGCGGACAAAAGTTCAGGACTTGGCTCATGCATGAGATCATATGGAGAGGGCACACGCAACAGCAATGGAGATGCAGTGGTGACATTCGTTAGTTCCCATGGCTTATTTGCCACAAATATGGCTTTCAAAGACGCATGCCGCCACCGGACAACATGGGCTGGGCACATTGCTGATTGCAAAGCCCCTAAAGGTTCTAAGGCTACAAAAGCTGTCTTCAACCAAATAGATTTCATACTATGCAAGACAGCAGCAAAACCCCTACTTCGGGATGCTCGTTCCTATGGAGGCACAGACATCCATTCTGACCATAAGCCAGTCATTACACGCCTCCATGTGAACCAACTCTACCTAATGTACAAACGCCATACCAGGCAAGAGGGTAGAGTCACCTACAACTTACCCAAGCTCATCAGCGACACTGGCACTCAAATGTCATACAAAAAGGCCCTCAGGGACCAAATAGCTAACATAGACGTCAGCTCTGATTCAAACGAAGCCATAACCAAAATACTGATGTCTATCGAATCATCAGCTACTAGCACCATAGGTGTTCTAAAAACAACAGAACTAGGTATACTGACGACCCTCTCATAGTAAAACTGTCAGCAGAACAGAAAGCATTACATCTGCGCATCTATCAAAGTGGCCAAAGTGAAGATGACACCAAACTATGCCAGGAATGCAATAACATTCTGCGCCACATTAGCGAATGCTTAAAAGATCTTGTTATTCAACAAGCAGACGCCCTAGTGGATGAAATCACTGCCACGGATGACTGTCACAAAATGTGCTGGGCAGCCTGAGCCCTGAGAGTTGCTGACTACACACCACCACTAACTGTACACGACTCTGAAGGACACTTTATCGGGACTGACCAAGGCAAAGCCGAGGCAATTCGAAAATGGTTAAAGGAACAGTTCACTGACCACGATGATGAGGCCTTGCACCCATTCTTAGAAGACCCCCGGCCATTATTAACACCAATTAAAACAGCAGAAGTTGAGAAGGCACGTAAAGCCCTGAAAAATGGACGTGCATCTGGACCTGATGGCATGAGCAATGAACTATTCAAATATACAAGTGACATTATCTCAAAACCGATCACGCACATAATCAATTCAGCTTTTATGCACCACCTTCCCATCGGCGCTGTAGGCCAAGGCACCCTTATCGTGCTACCCAAGCCCAAGAAGCCACCTGCAACCCCCCCCCCCCAAACTGCGGCCCATTGTGCTCCTTAACAGCATACGGAAAATCCTATCCAATGTTACTGTATGCCACATCCGAGACAAGATCGATGACTTCACCGGACCATGTCAAAGTGGCTTCAAACGTGGACGCAGTTGTGCAGTCATTGTATGGGATCAACGCATGCTTGTGTCTGTAGTCATTGTCCAAACACTGGGATTTCCACAAAATGGGCATTGACATGTCACGAGCCTTCGACACAATTAAACGCTCAAAGATCTTAGATGTACTATGCCAGGCCAGTTGCAATGAAGATGAGCTACAACTAATGAGACTACTGCTTGCAGACACCAAGCTGAGAGTACGAGTCTAGTCAATGAAGTCTGTAGAGTTTGAGACATCAATCGGCTCCCCACAGGTGCTCTTCACCTGTTACCTGGCTGCTGGAAAACGCCACAAGCCCAACGCCCCAGTGTCCGTACTGGGCATGCCGCTAGAGATGGAATATGCCGACGATGTGGACTTTATAGATGAGGAAAGAAACCCCATGACGAACTTCTTCCAATAGCTGCAAGCAAACTAAAAATTGAGAATCTCTTTATGAATGAATCCAAAACAGAGTTCATCCACATATACCTATCTACAAAGCATGAAACTAAAGAAAATGATGATCCACTCCATGGCGGCGAACCATGGAGGAAAAGTAAAATCCTGGGCTCACTGCTTTGTAGTACTGCTGACATTGCTGCACGCTGCATCATGGGGAACATAGCTTTCCAGTCCTTCTGGAAGCTATGGATTCGTAGATCAAAAATGTCCTTGGTAAAAAGACTACGTTTATACAATGCAACCTGCGTATCCTTGATGATGTATAACTGTAACAGATGGGCAGCTCCAAAGGCAGCTTTAGACAAACTTGACGCCTGCCACGGCAAACACCCACGCACCATCACTGGGCACCAATGGCCAGAGAGCATAATTTCCAATGATGCACTATACAAGATGTGTAATACCCCGCTGCTGTCTGTAAAAGTCGCCCAGCAAAGATGGTCCATGTTTGGCCATGTGCTAAGGATGCCAGAGGACACACCAGCACAGAGAGCCTTGGAATTCGCCCTACTCGGAGCCCGCAAATACAGAGCCAGGAGAGGACATCATTGCAAGAAAACAGGATTAGGTATACTCAAATCAAGAATGGACCTGAGGAAGCTAAGGATTCTGGCTGAGGACAAGACACAGTGGGCAAAAGCGAAGCAGGACTGATTGCAGCTGTAGGAGGTTTCTACTACTACAGCCACAGAATACAGTAATCATACATATGGCGTCAGGACAGTAATGACAATGGCTTGTGACAGTAATGACAATGGTGACCAATATTGAGTGACATCTTAGTATGAGTACTTAATTGGTGGAATTGATAGGTAGAGTAATCTCCACTGACTCTATGACTTGTGCCAGTAATGACAAATGACTTATATTGAGTATTGGATTTGCCTCCACTGACTCTATTGCATACTTATGACAAGAGGTGACATGTGTATGACGAGTGGCGTATGACAAGAGGTAATGATTAGTACTGATAGTAGAGTGACCTCCCCTGACTCAAACCTTAAAAGGATGTTGGTGACTAGGTTACCTTCAATGACAAGTACTGAGAGTAGAGTGACCTCCTCTGACTCAAATCATAAAATGATTTTGGTGACTAGGTTACCTTCAATGACAGGTACTGAGATTAGAGTGACTTCCACTGACTCAAATC
The DNA here is from genome assembly GCA_034401795.1 of Chaetoderma sp. LZ-2023a. NCBI lineage: Eukaryota > Metazoa > Mollusca > Caudofoveata > Chaetodermatida > Chaetodermatidae > Chaetoderma > Chaetoderma sp. LZ-2023a. The sequence goes on along the minus strand of CM067369.1, from coordinate 45,947,399 downwards.
TTAAAAGGATGTTGGTGACTAGGTTACCTTCAATGACAACTACTGAGAGTAGAGTGACCTCCACTGACTCAATTCTTAGAATGATGTTGGTGACTACGTTACCTTCAATGCCGCGTACTAAGAGTAGAGTGACTTCCACTGTCTCAAATCTTAAAATGATGTTGGTGATTAGGTTGCCTTCAATGACAAGCACTGAGGGTAGAGTGACCGCCACTGACGCAGATTTTAAAAGATGTTGGTGACGAGGTTACCTTCAATGACAAGTAATGAGAGTAGAGTGACCTCCACTGACCCAAATTAAAACAAGTAGTGACTCAAATACTATATTTGATTTCACTCATCTGTAACTTTAGTCCACTGTGTATATATATGCTCCCTTTAAGTGTCTTTAGGATTAACGCCTTCACTTCCTCCTTTATTTATCAATTGGAGCTAGGGACCGGAACCCCTCTGCTTGTGCATCACGCGGTATATATGATAATAAAATTTGTGTCAATTTTACTGCTGTCACAATTTTCAGTTTTACTGGTATAATTTAATTCATCTAATAGCAGTCATCTGGTGTATCTGCTTATATATTTCCCCTTGCTACTTGTAACAACAATTTGTGTCCACTTTGGCTTACTACTCGCAGTTTCTCGATCTAGCCAGAAATTTCTTTATTTTTTTTCCGCCCATTCGAATTTTAGCACTTTTTACCGTATGTAAGCACTTTATCTATCACTTTAGTCAGCGTTCGACTCACTTGCTCCAAACGAGTTCTTCTATCTGCCCGGTGTTAACGATCTGTAAACATAGTGACCCATGTAATAAACTTCTGGAGATTCCCGAAAACTGCTCAATACACGTATATTTTTCCCAAACGCTCAATTTCTGCAGATATTTTAGTCAGTAATTCATTTATTAGTCATCTTAGCGCTATATTTGTTTTAGACTTCATCGGATTTCCTCTCAATGATCGCAAACAAAATTTAGATTTCTCTCTTAATTTCTTGCAACTGGTATGCCGGAAGTCATGCGATCATTTGACACACAGTAGGACAACATAAATCACTGCAACAGGTCGTTAGTGCTGCAAAGAAACAGACCATGGATATGAGCAAAGGATGCCTTTTAGTATTATATCGCGTCTGAGCCTGCGGAATGTCAACAATCATCATCATCATCATCATCATCATCATCATCATCATCATTTTACTTGGCTTGATATTGTTATCACTTGGCAGTGTTATTTGTTATCCTATGGCTTGCTCGGTCCAATTAAAAAAATCTTTCTCTGAAGTAGACTATATCTAGTTTGTTCTTGAATGATTTGACTGGTGTCACCTAATTAGGCTTCCTCGAAACCTTCATTATATCAGTGACATTAGATTTAAGGCTTTAGCTCTGTTTTGTGGAAATGCTGTGTTGCAGATGGGTGTTCCCCACGTCAACCGTGGTGTGCGGCCTACACTCATGGCTAAACTCTGCTACGCCTGACATGTGTTTGCATGTTAAATTTTGGAGGCGATGGTTGGTCTTATTGCTGTTGTTTTCATTTTCTGTGTTCAGCGCTATCTAAGTCTCCTCTACACTAGTGTCTCTTCATGCACCCACAAAGTGCGGACATGGAAGCAGAGATGTATCTACTGGTCATTTGAATCATTACCGAACATGTTCTTGTCTATACACAGGTGACTCCAAGATCGGTCCACTGTATTGAAAGAATTGCAGTATGACCTTGTGATGGGCTTGTATACGTATGGCCTGTTCAGTCAAATTCAAATGTTCTTTCTTTGAAGCAGATATCTAGTTTGTTCTTGAATGATTCGACTGTTGTTGCTTCGACTATTGTAGCTGGCAGTGAATTCCACTGTGGTACCACTCTGCTAGCGAAAACGTGCTTGCGAATATCTGTGTTGCTGCACTTTATGTTGAGCTTGAGCCTATGCCCTCTGGTCTGTGTAATGCTGGATGGCTCGAAAAAGTAGTCGTTATCAATATTGTATAGATTCTGATGAGCTTGAATGTTTCTATTAAACCTCCTCGATATCGTCTATATTTCAGTGGCATTAGATTTAGGGCTTCAAGTCTTTCCGTGTAGCTATACTCTTTGATTTGCAGGACGAGTTTTGCTGTGCGGCGTTGAACTATTTCTAATAGTTGTGATTGCCTTTTCAATCTTGGTGACCATGCCGAGTTGCAGTATTCCAGAATAGGTTTCACTAGAGACTTGTACAAGAGCGTGAAATTAGATGTGCCAATGTTGGCAAATGTTCTCTTGAGTAGTCCTATTGTGCTGTTCGCCTTGGATACGATATTCCCTATATGTATATCAAAAGAGAGATTTCTGTCAATATACAATCCCACGTCTTTTTTATCTATGAAGTTAATACAGGATGCGGATCAGGCATATTTGTCATATAGTATTTGGTTTGAGGGTTATTTCTGCAGAAGTGTATGACATGCGTTTTGTTTGTGTTGAAGGACAGTTGCCATATCTGCGACAACGTACAGACTTTGTCTTTGTTGTCCTGAATCCTACTAGTAGCTGGTTTGCCATATATCTTTGTGTCAGTTAGTCCGTCAGGTATGTCATATATATATTAGAAAAAACATAGGCCCCGGAACACTTCCTTGTGGTAAGCCGCTGGTCACCGTAATCCAGTCTGATGTTGTGTCATTGATCCTTACTCTCTGGATTCTGTTACATAAGTAGTTCCCTATCCATCTCACTGGATTGTTGCCAATACCATAGCTTTTGTTTGGAGCCGTTGGTGATACAGTATTGAATGCTTTTGAGAAGTCTAAATATACTGCATCGACAGGTTCATTTTAGTCATGTTTGGCTGTTATATCTACCAGGTATTCTAGTAGTTGAGTTTTGCATGACCTATTACGTCTGAATCCTTGCTGGCATATGGTAAATAGAGTGGCTGTTTCCATGAAATTTACAATGCTGTCTCTTATGTAGGACTTTATATAAGGTAGAGGTGAGACTGATTGGCCTGTAGTTGCTTGGGCCATTTTTGGAGCCGTTTTTTTGTGTATGCAGCATACATTTGCCATTTTCCAGGCGTCAGGTAATACGCCTTCTTCCAGAGACTTGCTAAAGGTTATGCATAGTGGTGTACTAATTTCTTTAGCAGCTTCCTTTAATAATCTCACTGGCGTTTCATCTGGGTCATTGCTTTTATTGGGGTTGTCCTTTCAATTTATTTTCGATGGCAATATGTGTTATTATTATGTATTTTAGTACAATAATATTGCTTGTGGGGCTAATGATTGGTGTAGAATGAAAATTTTCTGAGGTGAACATACTTGAGAAAATTTTTTTAAGAATGTTTGCTTTTTCTTTATCATCTGTAGTCATAGTGCCATGAGCTGGGTTACACAGAACTGTTTTACTTTTGACATAGTTCTAAAAAGCTTTTGGGGTTTTCTTGCTTTCACTTGCCACTTCACGTTCAAATATCTTTTTCGCTTTTCTGATGTCCACTGTCACTTTATTTCTGGCGATTTTGTAAAGACCATAGTCTTTGGTTTTGATTGTATTTTTTGTATGCACGATATTTATTTGAGAGTGCTTGCGTTGTAACCAGATCAAGCCAGAGATGGTTCTTCTTACCATGTTGTTTTGATGTTCGATTATACTTATGCTTATACTTAGGATATTGTCCGACTGCAGGCTTCGTGCCTCTATGGTCGTCTCTTCGATATCTTCTGCACTGTATTCTTTACGGGTTCCGGTTATGGTCACCTTGTAGTTGTCTTATAGCAGTTCACTATTGTTCCAGTGCCTATCAAGCCTAGATTTAAATGTCTCTAATGTTGGAGCTTCAATGACAGTGTCAGGTAAATTATTCCAAACTGAAACAACGTGCAGTGGGAAGGAGTGCTTGCGGATATTTGAATTGGCTCTCTGTTGGAATAATTTGTACCGATGGCCTCTGATGATCTCTCTGGCTAGCCAGTCTTTCTGTAACTGCAGTATATTTGAAACTTCAGCATCGTATTTGCCTCGCAAGATCTTGAACACCTCGATCATATCACCTCTTACTCTCCTGTATGCCAGAGTTGGTAGTTTGAGCTCTTTAGCAGCTCAGGATAAGAAAGTTCCTTCATTCCTGGTAACTTAGGCATGACACGACGTTGGACATTTTCAATCGCTTCTATACAAAATATCATTTGATATGGGCTCCAAATTAGTGCTGCATAGTCTAGGTGCGATCTTACCATCGCTGAAGTTTGTCTCATCCAGAAAACTGAAGGATCTTCTGATGATTGCTATTATGCTGTTAGCTTTATTGATTTTCTCACTTATGTGCCTTCCGAATTCTAATTTCGTATCTATTGCAACCCTATGTCTTTTCTTCATCTATTGATTGTAGCTCGTGGGATATTCCATCTGTTGTTAAGCTGTATTTATAGTCGAAGTCATGTGCTCTTCCTACTCTCATATGCTTGCACTTATCTGGATGGAAACGTAATAACCATATGTCCGACCAAGCGGTTAGCATGTTCAGGTCTGTCTGTAGAACCTCAGTCTTTTTGATTGGCTATTGATTTGGAAACTTTGGTGTTGTCTGCGAATATGTATGCCTCTGCTTTTAAGCTTGCTGGTAGATCATTTATGTATTACACAAATAGAACAGGCCCAAGTACGCTGGCTTGTGGTATGCCACTCGTTACATTGTTCCAGTCTGAGCTCACTTCATTTACACGAACTTGTTGGACTCTATCTGTCAAAAATGCCTTGATCCAGCCAATGACTGGGTCCGTTATGCCATAAGCCTCTTGTTTGCCTACTAGACTTCTATGCGGGACCGTATCAAAGGCCGTCATGAAATCTAAGTATACTGTGTCGACCGACTCTCTTGTCTAGTCTACCTTTCACAACTCCGAACTTGTTGGTGCTTAGGAGTTTGCTATCCGTCATATGGTTTATTACGTAGGCCCTAATAATCTGCTCCATACATTTACACACCACCCTGGTCAGGCTAACAGGTCTATAGTCTCCTGCCAATTTACAGCTTCCCTTTTTGAAAATTGCTGAGATTTTCCCTTGTTTTCATTCTTCCGGTGGTTCTTTTGACCTCAAACTATAGTTATATATCATACATAGTGGTCTACTAAGTGGTATTGCTAATTCTTTTAGGAACCGAGTTTGGACTGGAGTTCATGTATTTTCACACTGCTTTGGGGGTTTTCCTTGCCTCCTTAGCTAAGTTTGTTTCAAAGGCTTTCTGGATTTGTCTAGTTATTGTTCATATTTGGTTCCTCATCTTGCAGTATTCCTTGTAATACTTGGCATCTTCAGTCTCCAAAAAAGTCTCCAGAAATTGGTTTTTCCTTCCATTAACTGTAACCTTTTTGCTTGGAATGTATCTGTTCTGTAGATCAATCATAATTGCTTTAAAACATATCCACATTTCGTTAATATCAGTACGTGAGTCAAATACCATATCCCAATCAACCTTCTCAAGTACTGCTTTCAACATTACATAGTCACCTTTATCATAATAATATTTCAATTTCTTGTAGGAACTGCGCTCGACGTAACAATTGTATTCGAACTGAAGTACTGAATGGTCACTTTTTCCAAGTGGGCTGTCGTATACAATTTCATTCACCATACCTTCTTCATTTGTAAAGACTAAGTCCAGAGTATTAGAAATGTTATTCAATCTTCCTCTAGTTACTTCTGTCACTTGCCGGAATAGAAAGGTGTCTCTAATACACTCTATAAATTTGAATTCCTCACTTTCTGTACTATCGGTTTTCGTGCTCCAATCATTCCAATTAATCAAGGGATGGTTGAAATCTCTGACTATCAGTAAGTGTGAATATCCTTGACCTGCAACGTGTCAGATAACTTCATTTAAATGTCCATTATTTTCTGACTGACTACAGGGGCTTCAGTACAATTAGTACAATACCGTACAGTTAATAGTTTGTCTGTCCCACTTAGTTTAATTTCTAGCCAAACTGATTCTAGGTAGCTTAAGGTTGCTGGTGTGTACTGAACTCCCATTAATGATTTATGGATGTACAAAATTATACCTCGTCCTACTTTGTTTGAACTAGTTTCATGAAACATGTCGTAGTCCTCTAATGATAGTTCTGTAGGGTTTAAGATATAAAGATTGTGCTTGGGTTTCACCTCAGTTATGGCCATTACCAAACAATATTTAACTTAACACAAATTTTGAACTCATTGAACATATTAATAATGCTGTCCGCATTTGTGTACATACAATTCAATGATGAACAAGAGTAACTTGCTGGAACCAAATTTAAACCTTTTAAACCTTTACGTCCATCTCTGATCCCTAATCCTTTGGTTTTATCCTTATTATTTTTCTCACGCGTGGTGGGGGCTCTGACTCTGAACAGCCAGTTTCCCTGTGCATTAGCCTCTTTCTCTCTGCTTCCTCATCCAGTTTTTTCAATTCCTGTTTTTCCTTCCTTCTGTGCTAGATCGTGCTGAATGTTGAAGTCCTTTATTGGCGCTGATGCTTCTTTTAGCTTGGGAAAATTTCGGAACAGATCTTTTGTTTTTATTCTACATTTGGAAATTGGACTAGCAATGGTCTTGGTTTGTCATCTTCCCTCTTTTTACCAAGACGAATTGTCTTTACAGCATCTAATGGCAAATATATATTACACGTTTTGTTACACAGTTCAAGTCCTCCTTCTTACGCTCATCCTTTAGGTTTGTCTTTGGCTCAGGTGCTTTGAATATCACTGTATTTGTTTCATGTGCATGTCTATCATTCATCTCTTTTACTGTCTCATCCATTATGTCATTCTGTGCATATGTATTCTGGACTACTACCTCTGCTTTTTGGGTTCTATCTGGACCTAAAACGTTTAATTGTTCTGTCACTATATCATTAACCATCGCTATATCACATTTTTTCTCCATCTCGAGTTCAACCTTTGAAAGCCTACCATTAAATGGCTTTAGGTACAAGTCGCATCTCTTCTCGATAAGTTTCTCCACTATGCTGTTTTTTTCTACTTTTATCTTACATGGTGGGCAGAACCACATACATTCTTCCTTTGACATAGCATCGTATTCACTTATCTTGCATTTCATGCATTTCATACAGAAGTGTTGTTCACAATACTGGCATTCCAAGACACGATCTTTCTCATTGCTAACTAGTTTGTTACACTTGACATGCCCATCCATCTGTGTTGTTGTCTCTATCACGCCGACTGCTACTCCTTAGGGCTGTTACTGTATCTATAGCTGCTTGTGAACCATCACTCAATAGTGGGTCAAAACTGTTCTGTATTCATGCCATCACGGAAATATATGACAACTCGACTAATCTACTATTCAGCTATTATTTGCTAAAACAATTACTTCAAGTTCATTGATCTATATAATACTTTCCTTTTTAGCTGTATTTTCAAAGTTATTTATGTAGGCTTGATAAGATTATAATTGATTATAGGTGATTATAATTGGCAATTTTGTCTCCAAAATATTTTACGTCAAAGTTGTGTGCAGGAAATTCCAAGCTTCTGAGGTGTTTAGTTCATGCAGATGATTCTATCATTCGGCTCCCAAGAAATCAGACTTCACGCATGCATGGAACTAATTAAACCAGTTCTGCAATTACAGTTTGGGGCCCTCGTCAGATAACTCTTTAGAACAAACTAGAAAGTGTGTAAAAACGTGCAGCTAGATTTATCACCTCAAACTATTGCTACGAACCAGGCAGTATGACAAATATAATGGAAACCCTAAAACTCCCACTGTTGTCAGACAGAAGTAAACAAACCTGCCTTATTTTGTTCTACAAAGGTCTACAGCAACAAACAAAGATATCATTAGACAGTCTACAGTTTCCAATTCGGAAAACCAAAAAACATGCACAACAGCCACTTCAACCAAATATACGCAAGAACTGACATCTTTAAATTCAGGTTTATTCCCATTACGATAAGGGATTGGAACAAACTATCACAGGTTCTTCTAAGCAGTTCAGAAAACTCTAGAAATCCTACAAATAAATTCACCGACTTAATCAGAGGCAAAAACATGTCTAAACCAGCTACTTGACGAATATGTGGCACAAATAATGTCCTTAGGATGGTTCGCCATAACTAATGAAGATCATTCCAATCAGTCATTTCTAAGTCTGTTCTCAGTTCAATATACCTTCCTTTGCGCAACATAAGTTTTGGCTTAGTTGTTTGTTTGCTTGTATTTAGGATGTCAGTATGCAGTGATATCTGTAAAACGTGATGGTCACTTTTACCTAGTGGAGATAAATGTGCTATTTCGTGGCCAACACCCTCATTTGGAGTATGCTGGTCCCGTTTGATCCCCCAACACATGGAAATTTGCCGAACAGAAACAAGCCGCTAAAATGGTACCAGCTTTGCAGAACATGTCCTATGAAAATCGTCTTCGAAATCTAAACGTACCAACCTTAATCTATAGAAGAATATTAGGCGACCTCCAAAATGTTTTTAAGTATCTTAATAATATCTACTCAGTAAATCCCGGTAAACTATTCACATTACATCAAGATGACAGAACACGTGGCCACAAATTCAAACTTAGAATACCAACAATGGACTGAATTCTTTCTCCGAGAGAATCATAAACTTGTGGAATGCATTACCGGAAACAGTCATTGACATGCCTACCATAAACTCATTCAAAGCTAGACTAGACAAAATCTATGTAGCGCACCCAGTGTACTACAGCTATACTTAGGTAAATTTCTGAGTGCAGGCTATGCCTCTAGTCTCAGCTCTTCATCTGTAATCTGGATTGTTGTGCTATCACTTCCAGTAAATGGACGCTCGTAATTGTAGAGGACATCTTGCGAGGACCAGAACCTGTCAATTTGGTTCTTGAATGAGTTGAGAGTTGGTGCTGATATGACAGTCTCTGGTAGACTGTTTCAGAGTTTGCCAATTCTGACTGAAAAGAAGTTCTGTCGGACATTCAGTCATGTCCCTAATTGGAAGATTCTTTTACTGTGGTCTCTAGTTCTGTGGTCTTCCTGCAGAGGCAGTATACAATATAGCTCTTCATCATAGAGACCAGTCAGCATTTTATAAACATCGATCATGTTTCCTCTGGCCCGTCAGTAAACCATTGTCGGCAGCTTGAGTGTTTCAATACGTTTACTGTATGGCATGTTTTTATGGAGGGAATGAGTTTCGTTGCACAACGTTGGACTCTCTCAACAGCTTCAATGTGCATCTTTTTGTACGGATGCCACACAACATTAGCATGCTATAGGTGGGGACGGACAAGGTCTTTATACAGTGGGAGGAAGTTTTCTACTTCTAGGTAAACAAATGTTCTCCTTGTCATTCCTATGGTTCTGTTTGCCTTGTTTACTTTTTGAGTTATATGCTTGTCAAATGAGAGGGATGGGTCAATAATGACCCGATGCCCTCTTCCTCATTGCTATATTCTAAAAGCATAATTTTTTTTGTGCCAATTCTCATGAAGTATTCATATTCCTCTCTTTGTTTTGTGGAGACCTTCATCACTTTACATTTACCTGGGTGGAATTTTAGCAGCCATGTGTCTGACAATTCTTGCAGGCTATACAGGCCTGTTTGTAGCAATTTAGCTTCTTATGTGTTTACTCGTTTATATATACAACAAACAGCAGTGGGCCCAGAACGCCTCCCTGGGGGTATTCCACTTGTGACACTAGCCCAGTCAGAAACTGTGCTATTGATCCTGACCTGTTGCTTCCAGTTGGCTAAAAAAACCCTGGATACCCACCTTATAGTATAGGGCATTAGATAAGCCAAATCACCCGAAAATCACCATACATTAATAATTAATAATTATAGTTTATATACCAGCTGATAATAAGACATAAAAGTCCTGGTAAGCTGTATACTTGTTATGTTATGTTAATATTTTGATTGTTTGTTAAAACTAGGTCCAAAAGATTTGAAGTCTGATTTATTCTATGTCTGTATCTGTATCTGTAAGGATACTAGGCAAAATCTTAATGGACATCATACCTAGAAGCGGGCCTCGTAAACGTGGCTGGGTTTCACAGTCTGCAAGATTAAAATTGTTCATTGATCCATTTAAAAACTGTATGTACACTATTTACATCGTCTCGTTCGGCCTTAGAATGTTGTCTCACGGATGTAGGTCTTAAATATCTCTACATCCGTGGCGGTGATTGTTTCTTCAACCAGCTTGTTCCATATTGGTACAGTTCTCGGTAGAAATGAGCTATGGTACTGGCTAAATGTTGTCTGATATGGATGTAGCCTCAGTGGGTGACTTGTGTTTGGTGGTGTTTGCGGTGGCCCACTTATGGAATGTAATGTCGTGTCGCATTAGTAACTAGATGCTGTAGGTAGCTTCAGTTTCTTTAATCTCTCCTCGTAGCTCATGTCCTTAAATCCAGAAAGTAGTTTAGTGGCCCTTCTCTGTACACGTTCAATGCTGACTACGTCTCTTTTCCTCAGCTGCTGCTGAGGAACAAAATCCTCCGAATCTCCTTAATCCGTCTTTCGATTTTACTCTGCTTAGCTAGCGGCAATTTATAAATAAAAATTGTAGGCGTATTTACCGTTATATATCCTAATAGGTTTATGAAAAAATGACGGATATTCAAATTCCAGAGCTTATAGATGGCAGTGAAGATGATGATGAATCGATGACACCTGCAGAAGTTTTGTCAAAGTTGGAAGAGGTACTCGATACCAGTTTTCGTATCAAGTTCAAGCACAGGCATTTGAATTTTGTTCCTTCCATTCGGTATGTAGTCAATCCGTACCCTAGCAAATCCGTATCCATTATTCCGTACCCTATCTTTTGACATTCCGTACCGTGATCTGTACCATAGACTAATTATATAGAGACGTGCCAAGTTGACATCATTTGCACAATTTTCTCCTCCCATAAAGCATAATAATTGGTGTTCTGCCATCAGTTGTCTTAATTCTAACGGGAAAATGAAAACCTGAGTTTCTTTTCTTTTCCAAAAGTTATTTGAAAGATAATTTGCGTCACTAGTCTGACATACTACCAGCAATAATTGACCCTAGTAGAATAATTCAGCTAATGAATGACATGTGTGTATTGAATGTTTTAGTTTATGTATTTTATCGTGAAAGTGTCATGTTGATCTGTCAAATTCTAAAAGCTAGCGATGTGCACATGCGTTAGCAGTGCATTTCTTCCGGTATAATAATAAACTTACACGGATTTCAGTTTTGATTTTGGACATCAGTCGGAAACCTGCAATATGTATCACAGGGTATTCACGGTCGTTGACATATTGCTCGTAACAGACTTGTAAATCTAAATTCTCCTGTAAGGGTGTATGGCTATTGATCATTGCCTCGTATAGTTAGCATTATGATAAACTTTAACAATACAAGTTTATCTAGGCTGATTCTGGTCGATTTAGACAATAATAAGGAAAAATTAGTTACCTCTCCGGGATATAGAAATTGTTTGAGTGTAGCTTTCGTGACCATCTCGGGCACTTCTTCAGCACTAACTGACGGTCGCTGGCAACAATTTCTACATCCCAGAGAAGTAACAAATTTTTCCTTATTATGAATCATCCTGGTAGGCTTGCGCGATTTTTCAATTTAATCGTGAAGTTCGATTTATTTTTTTAGATCATGATTTTTATGATGTAATTGAGGAAAAATCAGAAAATCATCACAAATTTCATGTTTGTTTAAAATCTGAAGTGTGTACTTTTCCATCGCATTTTATCAGTACATAAGTACAATTATAACCAATTCACGCCTGTATTCATTGTGTTTATATCCCGCCGTACCGTGTACGTGTCGAATAATTATTAATCACAACACAACTATGATAAACAAGCTAACAATAGCCAGGTAACACCTTTGTCATTGAGAAAACCAGCTAGTTACTCAGTCGAATCGCCATATAATTTTCTTTCTTTCACTGCAGTCTAGGGTTGCACGATTTTTCGATTATTCGAGTAATCACGATTATATAATTCAAAATGATCGTGGACGATTATAAAATGAAATAATCGTGTAATCGCCATGTTGAAATTTTTGTCAAGACACTTACGCTTGTGAAACTGCTCGCGTTACCAATCATTGAAACAAACATCTGGCTATAAGCTGAATGTGTGAATGATTAAATAAACTAAATAAATAACTGATTTGTTTGTATTGACTCATGATTAGTTTTAGAGGAATAAAGATTGTTCACTTGGTCGCTATTTGTCATTGTTGTTGTAATCACACACGCTTATCCTGCGTTCCCCATTCTCTGAATAGTTATGCGTTAACAGTTTTCCCAAAAAAGTTCTAAAACTAATACCATGTAAATTCAATGCATTTTCTCCCGTAAAAATTCTCGCCGCCTACGCCTTTGTTTAATCGTAGAGCCAATGATTTTCCGTTTCAAAATAACATGTTTTCCGTTTCAGGATATATTAAATTCCGTTTCGTCACTGGTTTCTTAATTTTTCAGCTTCAAATGCATCATAATGTGTTGCTATCTCCCCATGGTTACCACCAACCCTTGTAGGTATGCTTCTCCAGAGGCCAAAAGTATAGTGAGGCATTAGTAATTCAATAAATATGATATTTCAGTGAGGTAACAAGCAATATTAGATAGAATTTAAATCGCCTTCTTTAACCCCCAACAGGCGATCGGCAGATATGAAAATAGGTGTTATGCTACGGTATTTCTAACACGAATATCGGCTGACGTCGTTCTCCGTAGGATCCGATCGGGTGACGTCACACCCGGTCGCTCGGATGTTTATGTGAAGAAAAATTTTTCATTAATTCGCGCATCTTGTTCTGGGTGCTGCGTACTAAAAATGGTACCGGAAACTTTAGAATGATCAAGTTTACGTGCGATCACGATCGGTTTGCAATGATCGGTGGTTTCAAAATTCTTGAGTAGATGCGTGGTCTGCGGTTTTACCGTGTGAGACAGCAGTTTGTTATACATTTTGTTGTTTTCTTCACATATCGTGCTGCTTTCGTTAGGAGTATAATTTATATTGATTAGTAAATATACCCCGAATGCTATGCGATATGATTCCTGGAGCCGTTACACATCCTGGAGGATCTAATATGGGTGTGTTTAATGCCCGCCTCGTTCTTGTCGTCATAATCAATGCGATCGTTGTTGTAACGTGGCGGGGTGGGGTGTGGGAGGTTACGGTTAATTTATGAGTCAAAATTATTTGAAAATTAATTGTCTGCCTTCCATCCGGGTCTCGTTCCGCTTGTTTATTGTAGGTTTGTGCTTATGTTATAGGCCAAGCCAGCCCCGCCATCATGTGACGAATGCCATAAGTTTGTCCGTGTCGTGTTCAAGGACCATGCTTGTTTTAGGTGTTCCCTGTGTAATATTGATCATAGGTGTAATGTTTGTGCAGTGTGGTCCGTTGAGATGATGGTTAAGTTCCTTGCCCAGAAGGACTTGGCTGGGTCTGACGCGGGGTCAGGCGGTCCGAGAGGAAATCGTGGAGCGCCCGGTTCGGCCGGTGGGGGTGCCCCACGTCCCCAGCTGGAGGTGGCGGAGATGGCACCGCTGGCGTGGTTTGGTCCGGCTATGCAGGGTTTTCTGCATAGCGTTCTGCCCACGCTGGTGTCGTCCCTGCTACCAAAGGTTGGGGGGCAGTTTCTCCCCATGCCTGGTAGGGATCCTGTCCTCGGACAGGATTCTGGACTGGTTACCGAGGGGGCCGTCTTGTACGGCCCCCTGGCAGTCCCGTCTGGCTTCGGCCAGACGGGTTCTGTTTTTCTGCGGCCACCTCCGAGTGGTCCAGTAGCGGTGGCCGGTCCGTCAGGTGTGGGAGCCGTCCGCCAGGATGGCTCCACGGTTGACTCGTCTAGTGACGGCTCTTCGGAGTCGGAAGACGAGGAGGCCGAGGAGGAGAGGTTGCTGCGGCCCGTGAAGCCGCAGGTGGAGAATATGGAGGTTGATTCCGTCGTGGACGGAACCGGCCTCCATTTGTCTGGTTTGGCGCAAGCCAGGTCAGCGGCTCCGCCTGTGGCTGAGGCCAATCCGTTACCGTGCACCGGTTCCATGCGGCTTGGTTTGTCACCAGCCGTCACGGGAACGGGTGTGCCGGGCCAGGCGTGGTACTCACCTATCTCGCCTGGTACGGCAGTGGGACGTGGGGTGCCGTTGGCGCCCGTGTCTGGCTATGGTTCCGCGACTGCTACGGGTCCGTACGGTTTTCCGTGCGGACCTACCCCATGGACCGGAGTGTTTCATGGGGTGGCGGCGGAACCGTGTGGTAGCGGAGTGCCTGGCGTGTCAGCCGTGGCTCCTTGCCGGGAGGCCGTGGCTGGCAGACCCGTGAGCACGTCAACGGGTGACGTGTTTGCGGGGGTGTCTTCGTCGGAGGTAGATTGGTCAGATGCTCTGGCATGGCTAGCCAGGATTGACCCGTCGGTGGTTTCGGCCACGGCCGATGAAGATGCGCCCCATCCGTCGGTTGCGTCGATTAGGACGGGGATTTTGCCCGCGGCCCGGATCCAGTCAGTGGGACTGGATCCACGGTTCATAGATTTGTTGGATGCTATTTATAGCAAACAACTGATGACCAAGGGTCAGCTCCCTGCGGCCTCCAGGGAGGTGCGGGCAAGATGTCGTATTCTGCGGGGGGAATACGACAGGTATGGTGTAGTCCCGTCGGTCATGGAGGATGACCGATGGGTACTGGGCGTCCAGAGTGCCAGGTCGGGTGGCCCCGGTCCGGCACTAGTGGACAAGTCTCAAGTACACCAGGAAGAAGTTCTGTCCCTATGCGATGAGGGTGTGAGGGCAGCGATGAGCGCTGTCAACCATTCTTATCGTCTCCTTCAGTCGGTGTGGGCTGAAGCGGGGGCAGGCCACCCTGTGCCACCTGTGGCGCTTTCATGTGTCAATGACGGCCTGGTGCTGTCGATGGACGCATTGGCAAGGGTGCAAGCGCGAGTGACGAAATCCAGGAGGCAAATGGTCATTGACCATATGCGTCTGGCTACGGCAGTCAGGGAGCGTCTTCTTGGGACGCCCCTGACAGGGCCTAGCATCTTCGGTGGCCAAGAGCGGGCCATCTTAGAGGATACCGCCAGTATCGCGCAGAATCGGTTAGCGGTAAACCTACAGCTAGAGCTAGTGCGGCAAGCGCACGCACTAGGGGCTGTGCGGAAACCGCTAACGGGACAGCCTTCAAAGAAGCAGAAGAAGCATAAGGGCAAGGCGAAAGCCAGGCCTGTTGCGACTTCTGCTTCAGCTGGGTTTTCGGAGCCGCTGCCGGCTAAGAAGCCCAGGAAAGTTGTAGAGGCGCCTACCCTCCCCAATGTTGCTCCTGACCGCCCTAGGGGCGGGAAGGGTAAGGGTAAGGCCTCAAAGGGCGGACAGAAGGGGCCGAAGCGTACCTGTGCGACAGGAACAGCGGTGCCAGTTATACCCGTCGTGCCTAGAACGAAATGGTTCTCTCTCTCTCTCGTTAAGAAAGAGGGGGGGGGGGGGAGGACTGCGAGCCAGACAACCCCGTTAGACGTCGAGGCGTCTATGGTGGGTGGAAGGCTCATGCGTTTCGTCGAGGCCTGGCGAGGTGTGACGTCAGACAGTCTGGTCCTGGGATGGTTATCCCAGGGTTACATGCCGGAGTGGTGGGACTTTCCACCACAAAATCTGTCTTTGGCACCTGTCTGGACACCCGTACCAAGGGAGCCAGACAAGTTAGAAGCCGTTCAAAAGGAAGTGTCGGGTTTGTATCTGAAGGGAGCAATAAAACCAGCAAACCGGAACACTCCAGGCTTCTATTCAAACATGTTCCTTGTCCCCAAGAGCACAGGGGGATGGAGACCCATACTCAATCTCAGGCCATTAAATTGGTTTATCCATACGCCTCGATTCCAGATGGAAACGCCGAGGTCGGTAATAGCGGGATTGAGGAAAGGAATGTGGTGTGTATCGATCGATCTGAAAGATGCGTATTTCCACATTCCTATGAATCGGAGTTGGCACAGGTTTCTGAGATTTGCGTTTCAGAATCAAGTATGGGAGTTTACAGTTCTCCGACTTCTCCCGTTTGGCCTGTCGACAGCTCCGAGGGTTTTCACAAGAGTGGTCCTTGCGGTGACAGCGTTTCTCAGAAAAGAGAACGTGGCGCTACACACCTACATAGACGACTGGCTGCTCAAGGCAGACTCGGCAGCCAGGTTGAACGTGGATACTGCTCTGACTCTGAAGTTACTTTCAGATCTAGGCTGTCTAGTCAACGAGGAGAAATCCGAGTTGACGCCCACTCAACATTTCGTTTATTTGGGGATGCGATTCGACCTCGAGGAGGGCAGGGTTTACCCGTCAGAGCCCAGAGTGGTGTCTCTGTTAGCCATCCTCAAGAGTTTTCGAGTGGGAAACCACATTCAGGCGAGGCGGTTCCTTCAGATGCTGGGCATGATGGTCTCCATGGAGCAGGTTATCCCGTACGCTGCTCTAATGCGAAGGCCTATCCAGTTGTATCTGATGTCTCTGTGGAAACAGAGAACAGAACCCCTGTCAAAACTGGTGCCAGTTTTGGAGCCGATAATATCGCATCTTCTATGGTGGAAACAGCGTCAGAATCTCCTATTAGGGGTTTCGCTGCACCTACCCCACCCCCAGCTGTCCGTCTACACGGATGCATCGCTGGAAGGGTGGGGTGCCTGCCTGGGAGAACACCAGGTCTCGGGCACATGGACTCTCCCGGAGAGTCAGCTGCATATCAATCTGTTGGAAATGATGGCAGTGGAACTGGCGTTGGAAGAGTTCCTTCCGATGATCATGGGCAAGGTGATATTGATACGGTCGGACAATTCGACAGTAGTATCATATATAAATCGCCAAGGCGGGACCAGGTCACCCACTCTGTGTATCAGGGTGTGGCACTTGATTCAATTGTGCAGGAATTACTCGGTTGTTTTGAAAGCAGCTCATATTCCTGGCCGATTGAACATTCTGGCGGATGCTTTGTCTCGGAGACAGAGAATCTTGCCAACAGAATGGTCCCTCAACCCTCCGGTTCTGCGACGGACCTTCGAGCATTGGGGCAAACCCAACGTGGACTTGTTCGCCACAAAGGAAAATGCTCAAATCATGACATATGTCTCGCCGATTCCAGATCCAAATGCCGTCGATACAGATGCTCTGGCGATAAGCTGGAGAGGGATGCACGCTTACGCGTACCCACCCACCATTCTTCTACCGAAGGTATTGGTGAAGGTCAGGGAGGAACCGTGTCTGGTCCTGCTAATAGCGCCGTATTGGCCGAGCAGGGCATGGTTCACGGATCTTCTAGATCTGCTGGTGGAAAATCCTGTGCAGTTGCCCGAGATTCCGAACATAATCTCCCAGGCCAAGGGACGCTTCCTACACGAGCGTCCCAAAATGTTGAAATTGACTTCGTGGATGTTGTCAAACAACGTTCCACGTCGGAAGGCTTTTCTCGACAGGCTGCTGATTTCATCGCGGCTGCGAGAAGGAGGTCAACCTTCAAGTCATATAACAACAAGGTTAACAGATTTGCAGACTGGTGTGAAGAAAAGGGTATTGATACCTTTCAATCCACTATTCAGCAAATAGCAGACTTTCTCTGTGAGCTGTTCTTTTCAGGACTAGCTCCCGTCACAGTTGCTCGATACAACTCAGCTTTGGCATCAGTTATCCCTTGTCTAGCCAACAGGGATAGTCCAGAGGTGGCCCAGTTAAATGTGATGTTGAAGGGAATAAGCAATCTCCGCCCGAGACAAGCGGTAGTCATTCCAGCCTGGAGTCTATCTTTAGTGCTTAATGGACTGGCCAAGCACCCTTTCGAACCGTTGCGTTCGTCTAGTCTAAAGCATTTGACTCTAAAGGCGGTCTTTCTATTGGCAGCTTCCTCAGCTAGAAGGCGCAGTGAGATCCATGCGCTTTCGGCAGAGAGGAACCGATTTATTGTTTCTGGAGAAGGTCTGCGTCTTCTGCCAAGAGCAGAGTTTATGTCAAAGAACCAATCTTTGAGATATCCCGGCAAACCGATCATTATACCGAAGTTACCTAGGTTTTATCGTGATGCCAGTGTCTGGTGCCCGGTCCGTGCTTTGACTAAGTACAAGAAACGGACTGACTTGTTACGGTCGAACGATAGACATCTGTGGATCTGCCATAAGAAGCCTTATGGCGCCGCATCCATTAATACTATCTCTCGTTGGGTGGTCGATTGCATTCAGACTACTCACGAGATGGCGACTGGGCACCAGGTGCAAGGCGTAAGGGCACACGATGTCAGAGGAATAGCCGCCTCGACCGCCCTTTACAATGGTGTTCCGTTAGAGGACATCATGGCCGTTGCACAATGGCACTGTGAGTCCTCATTCACGGATTACTATATGAGGGATGTGTCAGACTCAGCCAATCCACTCGCTTTAGCTGTTTTGAAACGATAGTTAGTGACCACACTGCTCTTCACCCTTTTTTCACTTTGGTAA
Organism: Chaetoderma sp. LZ-2023a; assembly: GCA_034401795.1. Lineage (NCBI taxonomy): Eukaryota > Metazoa > Mollusca > Caudofoveata > Chaetodermatida > Chaetodermatidae > Chaetoderma > Chaetoderma sp. LZ-2023a. Next base: position 45,928,946 of record CM067369.1, on the reverse strand, counting down.
GAAAAGAACCTAAAGCAGGCATGGTCAGGCGAGAGGATGTCAACCAGATTGTGTCACTGATGGCCGAACCGGAGGCGGTACGTCTGAAGACCAAATATCATAAGGTAATTCAATAAGTGACAGTTTTTTGTATTATGCATATGTATCATGTTCATTCATCTTATATATTCATGCTCATTCCCAGGCTAATACATGGAGTATGCAGGGAGTAGTTAACCCTCTTGGCATATTTGTGTTTTCAGGCGAGATACAGGCGAGATACATGTTCGTTAGTTCTCTCCCTTTTCTTCCCACCAGGTTACTGATCAAATCTGGTGTATATCAGAAGTAACAGAATGGTGAGTATTGATCGAAGGAGAATGCAGGAAATGTCAATTTCCCTTTCTCCGAGATCTAACAATACTCACCATTCTGTTACGGACCCAGCCTCCCAGCCCCATGGAGGCAAGCCATAGTTTTCTCTTGTTTGGTGGCTATGCAAACAATATGAGCTCTATGGTAAACGGGTACTCGGCAGTTGGGAGCCGAGTACCCGGTTCCCAGGAGACGGTAAAGCTTTCTAAGTCTATAATCCTAGAGCCGCTGTCAGGGCCAGCTGTATATCAGAAGTAACAGAATGGTGAGTATTGTTAGATCTCGGAGAAAGGGAAATTGACATTTCCTGCATTCTACAGTAAGATAATCCAAAATTTACCATGGGCCAATATAACAGTTTCCAGTGAAATTAGTTTCAAAATCTCCATCAGTTTTATTGTATGCGTAATCTAAAGTAGCAATTTAAATATTTCTGCTGAGTACTTGAGACAAATTTTACATTCAAAAGATGTTGCTTCATATAGCAGAAACAGCTTTTTTCAGGTCAAATTAGATTAAAAATATTCAACAGCTTTCCAGTACACTAGTTTCATTCCGCAGCCTTTTATAAATTTGTCTGCTATACCAAAATGGTTGATGGCTTGACTTTTATCAATGGCGTTGTCCTTTGATCTTTATCAGCACACTTATGTAAATTGACCATAGCTTGAGTATAATTGCTGAGCTATGATGTCCTAAGCTGGCTTAATCAATAGCATATAAAGAAAAGAACAGGACATGCTGTTAACACATACTGTGGCAGATTTTACTTTTCTTTACAATTCAACATTTGGTTTTCTTAATTATTTTAACCCTTTAACACTAAAGCTGGACAAACACCTTTTGCAGTGGTGTTGGAAAATGTACATTTCCAGACAAATATAGGATTACTTTTGAAATTTTACCACTGGAATGACTGGCTCAATAATTAAGCCAATCATTCCAAGGTAAATTTTCTAAAATAATCTCCTGGCTTACAAATGGATATTTACTATGAGAAAACTAATTTTCTTTAACAAATTTAAGCCTTAAAATGTAACTTAATTCTCTAATGATTTAGTAAACAACCTGTTTCTATGGTAGCTTAATGTAAAAGCTGTATAATCATTTAATTAAAGTTATCGCTACCTGATGTAGCAATACCATTCAGTCAGATTATCTTTCATAACAAGCATATTTTGAGAATAATATCATGTAAATATCACATGCAGATATAGAATGGTCAAGAAAATCAAACCTTTGGCCTGGCAAATCTATTTTGTGGGTTACACAAGCCTGGAAATAACTTTTTCAACTGTGTCCAACACTTTGTCAGGCACCAGCTATTTAGTAGGGCTGGGGCGAAAATTCGAACCTTCGAACAATCGCGAACTCTGGGAAGACGAATCATATTAGAACAAATATTTGACGAATCTTGTGGTTCACGAACCATACATTAATTTTTTTTCGCATGTATTTTCTATCTGTCTAAGGCAAATATACGGAAATCATGAGGAAAACGATTTACTAAGCACTTTTTCTAGCCATATACAAGTTTTGAATGATAAACCGTAATTCAGATTTACAACAATATTTTGAATTATTTTCTGAGTAGGTTCAACCCACACCCATGATAGCGTAATCGTCCTAGAGTAACACATCCCTTCCTCGCTTAAATGGTTTAATTTACCGGCAAATATCGACATTACAAGCCAAGAAAATGTTATCATGTGTATTACACCATCTCAACATATTACAGGCTTATAAGGTCTACACGGCACGCATGCCCCTGTCAAAGCAAAGGCGAATGTGACATATTTGCTTTGTTATTTGCAAAATCGGCCATGATTTCCGAGAAATGATACAGTGTTCAAATTATTCTTCTAATCATTCTTCCATTATGTTTTCATTGGCTATTATAATGAACACCAGTCAGTATATCCAATCAAAATGCGATGTGCTTTCCCTGCTTAAAATCGAGGATGTTCAATTGTTGCTACCGCAAATTGGTAAATGTCGTAAAATGCTAGATATAGATATACAATTACAGTATAGATCACACTAAATGAACTACCAGTAAAACCGCTGTTTAGAACAGTTTACTCGACCAACTGCGTTTATATGGATGTATTTTTTTGCAAAATGTATTGGCATTCTAATTATCTAGTAATATCTCGATACAAAATCCAGTTCAAAGTAGCCGAGAATTTGTATTCAGCAAAACTATTTTAGCTGTTTAAACTCAAGATCTATCAGATCGAGATATCTGTGTTGTCTAGATGAGGTTCCCATAATAGCCTGGTTCCCTGTATCGATTTATTTAACTAGTGTCATCTATAAAACGGCAAGAAGTAACCAACTAACCATGCAATGAAACTTATTTGAGTGTATTGAACTTATCTGGCTGTAGGGCTGCGCGGTTTGAGTTACAGTCATATCTGTTTCGATATGACTTTTCATATCGGTTTTAACCGAATATCGGTTTATGTACATGAAACAAAAAATTTAAATGATAAAAATTAGCACGAAAACAGAACGCCCTGATACATTCGTAACGTTTTACGCCTTTAAAACTTAATATACCGTATAATATCCATCATCGCGGGAGTGAAATTATTAATTAGACTCCCTAAATATTACACACAGTTAAATAAACATCGTTTATTTTGTCAAAATTAATCATAAATCAGCAAAACAGGTTGCGAAAAGACGTAAATCACGCGATTGTAATTAATGATGATGTAATTATCTCCCTTCCTTCTTTCATTTCCAATTCGGCCCGAGGACGAAATCATGCCTTGAAGAAAATATTAACTGTAATATTGCGAACGCGAATTTCATAAGTTAATATGATATTGTGTATAGAAGATAACGTTTTAAAAACGGTTTGAGTAATAATTGTATTTAAAATTATGTCCTAATCAGCAAAATGTATTCAGCATTATATTTATTGGCGAGATTTTTATGCATTCGGGCGATTTAGTTTTGGGACGACTTTGCATTCTGTTAATTAGCCGGTGACGTAAATAAAATGGATGCCATTGTTTAGAAATGTTTTCCTCGATACAAATTTTAATGACAAATTCCCACGTTAGTATTGTGTTTTATATTGCAAATTTATCTGAGACTACCAGAGAAAAGACGAGTGGATATTTATTTAATTAATTCGCTGCTTGATTTCTCTCGGCGTACAGCGAGTTACATGGAGTTACACAATATGCGCAATTGGGGCCACGTTCAATTATTAGTTGCCCCGAACGTAGCTTAATGGAATGTATGGCCATTATTATTCATTACGCTTTTCATGCTCGTTAGTATCTTTTATTTTTAACAATCCTTATACGAAAAGCCGAAAATATGTTCATATTCGGTGTTTCGATATTTATTTTTTATAATCGGTTATGAAACTGTCAGTGCAGGATATCGGTTTTAAATATGGTATCGGTATATCGCGCAACCCTATCTGGCTGTTATATACTAACCATTTGTTGTGTATTTCGTCACTAAAGCCACTTGGAATTTGCAAATGATTTTGTGTTTCACAATATTTCTAATTCTATTTCATCAGTTCAGATTTTGAATATTAGATGGTTCGTGAACCAGACTAGCGTATCGCGAACCGGTTCGGTTCGTGAAAATCTTCACGAACCACAGCCCTACTATTTAGTACCGGATATCCAGAATTTGCTGCCTGTCACCACTATTCTACTTCAGTGTTCTTTACTTGAACTTATTAGAAGCATGTCACAAAGCAACTATAAATCATGTGTCATTATGATATGCCTTAGATGTAGAGTAGATCTTAGGTAGATGACTATTTTATGGCTTTGTCAACACTTGTATGCAGTCTCGTTTGTTGCACACTGCAACTACTGGGACTGTTTAAATCTGTATCTGACAAAATGTCAGGAACCGGCAAGACTGTGCCTGACATTTGATAATTTGGTGCCTGACATGTCCTTGACAGGCACATTATTTCCAGGCTTGGTTACAGGATTAATATTTGAAAATTTACCACTGGAATGACTGGCCTAATACTCAAGCCAATGATTCCAATAGTAAATTTCAAAAATAAATATCACTGATACCTGGAAATAAAGTTGCTGCCAAATTAGCTTCAATATATTCAACAGCTTACCTGAATGATTACAATGAAATTGTGATATTGGAGTGGCACATGTATAAGAGTAGCTGTGCTGCAAATTGAGAAAATTGTAATAAATATATTAAAAAAATTTGAATTGTAACTGAAAAGTAACTGAAATTTTAGTTACTTTTGCAATGTAACTGGTTACATTTCAGTTACTGTAACTGAAAAAATTCTTCAGTTACAAGTTACTTCAGTTACATGAAAAATGTAGCTAAGTTAGTCAGTTACAATTACAAGTTACAGTTACCCCAGCCCTGGCAGGCGGGTACCCGGTTGTTGGGAACCAGGGAGCCGGTTCCAGGAGTCGGTAAAGCTTTCTAAATCTAGATTCCTAGAGACAACTATCAGGAAAGCTGTATTATCAATGAGTAATGTAATGGTAAGTATTGTTAGATCTCGGAGAAAGGAAAATTTAAATTTCATTCAATCTCGTCACCTGCCACAGATGTCACAAACAGTATGTGGGAGCGACATTGCGCACCTTCAAAACACGCAAACATCTACGCTCCATCACAAACCTCTATAGAAGAGAAAGATACGAGACACCAGTATCGAGGCATTTCACCCAAAAAAACCCATTCAAGAAATGATGTACATTTCAGAATCATCCAAGTCCTACAATCGGACCCGGATGACAGCAATTCCACCATATGGAGACGGCAGAAAGAGAGCCAGTGGATTCATCAACACCACACCATAGAACCGCTAAGCATCAACCCGTCAGGTTAACGGCCACCACTTTCTTGACAACCGTCCCCCCACAGGACAAAAAGTCAGCACGTAGTTAGTCCCCTTTTAAAGTTAAATGGGAGGCTACATATATACCCATCTTTAAGCCTACTAATGGGATTTCCTATTGACCACCCTATAACGTCACAATGGACGCTAATGTCATAAGGACCTAGGCTTTGCTAGTCATCACCATCACTACCAAGCCTGTATTATTCACTATTAGAAATATACAGTCAGCTTACTTGCATGCGCCAACAGAGCAGGCATCTACCAGAGCTATGCCTTTGGGGTCATCACACAAGACGTGTCAGACATTGTTAACTCAAACTGTCTATATAACTCCAAACAGATTCACCTGTGTAATTTGAATTCTATACCACTCTGCATGAACAGCCATTCTCCTTCGATCAATACTCACCATTCTGTTACTTCTGATATACAGCTGGCCTTGACAGCGGCTCTAGGATTATAGACTTAGAAAGCTTTACCGACTCCTGGGAACCGGGTACTCGGCTCCCCACTGCCGAGTACCCGTTTACCATAGAGCTCATTCTTGTTTGCATAGCAACAAGAGCAATACATGCTTTTTGCATTAAGGATTTTAGTGTTTTAAAATAATCTAAGTCTTTAATCAGTGATAGTTTGTGTGTTCTGAAAGGATAACTAAGGACTATGGAGAATACCGCCCAAGACAACCAGGTTGTATTGTTCTTTATTATCCATAGTTAAAAGACTTAGGTCTCTAAATTTCGTTGTGTCGCATGTTCCAATTTCTGACCCCATAGAATCTGGGACGTGTGCTAACAACGATATATGCCAGACGATCGCCTTCTTTAAACCCCAACAGGCGATCGGCAGATATGAAAATAGGTGTTTGCTACGGTATTTCTAACACGAATATCGGCTGACGTCGTTCTCCGTAGAATCCGAGCGGGTGACGTCACATCCGGTCGCTCGGATGTTTATGTGAAGAAAAATTTTTTCATTAATTCGCGCATCTTGTTCTGGGTGCTGCGTACTAAAAATGGTACCGGAAACTTTAGAATGATCAAGTTTACGTGCGATCACGATCGGTTTGCAATGATCGGTGGTTTCAAAATTCTTGAGTAGATGTGTGGTCTGCGGTTTTACCGTGTGAGACAGCAGTTGTTATACATTTTGTTGTTTTCTTCACATATCGTGCTGCGTTCGTTAGGAGCATAATTTATATTGATTAGTAAATATACCCTTAATGCTATGCGATATGATTCCTGGAGCCGTTACACATCCTGTAGGATCTATTATGGGTGTGTTGTGCCCGCCGCGTACTTGTCGTCATAATCAATGCGATCGTTGTTGTAACGTGGCGGGGTGGGGTGCGGGGAGGTTACGGTTAATTTATGAGTCAAAATATTTGAAAATTAATTGTCTGCCTTCCATCCGTGTCTCGTTCCGCTTGTTTATTGTAGGTTTGTGCTTATTTTATAGGCCAAGCCAGCCCCGCCATCATGTGACGACTGCCATAAGTTTGTCCGTGTAATGTTCAATGACCATGTCTGTTTTAGGTGTGCCCTGTGTAATATAGATCATAGGTGTAATGTTTGTGCAGTGTGGTCCGTCGAAACGATGGTTAAGTTCCTTGCCCAGAAGGACTTGGCTGGGTCTGACACGGGGTCAGGCGGTCCGAGAGGAAATCGTGGAGCGCCCGGTTCGGCCGGTGGGGGTGCTCCACGTCCCCAGCTGGAGGTGGCGGAGATGGCACCGCCGGCGTGGTTTGGTCCGGCTATGCAGGGTTTTTCTGCATAGCGTTCTGCCCACGCTGGTGTCGTCCCTGCTACCAAAGGTTGGGGGCAGTTTCTCCCCATGCCTGGTACGGATCCTGTCCTCGGACAGGATTCTGGACTGGTTACCGAGGGGGCCGTCTCGTACGGCCCCCTGGCGGTCCCGTCTGGCTTCGGCCAGACGGGTTCTGTCTCTCTGCGGCCACCTCCGGGTGGTCCAGTAGCGGTGGCCGGTCCATCAGGTGTGGGAGCCATCCGCCAGGATGGCTCCACGGTTGACTCGTCTAGTGACGGCTCTTCGGAGTCGGAAGACGAGGAGGCCGAGGAGGAGAGGTTGCTGCGGCCCGTGAAGCCGCAGGTGGAGAATATGGAGGTTGATTCCATCCTGGACGGAACCGGCCTCCATTTGTCTGGTTTGGCACAAGCCAGGTCAGCGGCTCCACCTGCGGCTGAGGCCAATCCGTTACCGTGCACCGGTTCCGCACGGCTTGGTTTGTCACCAGCCGTCAGGGGAACGGGTGTGCCGGGCCAGGCGTGGTACTCACCTATCTCGCCTGGTCCGGCAGCCGGACATGGGGTGCCGTTGGCGCCCGTGTCCGGCTATGGTTCCGCGACGGTTACGGGTCCGTACGATTTTCCGTGCGGACCTACCCCATGGACCGGAGTGTTTCATTGGGTGGCGGCGGAACCGTGTGGTAGCGGAGTGCCTGGCGTGTCAGCCGTGGCTCCTTGCCGGGAGGCCATGGCTGGCAGACCCGTGAGCACGTCAACGGGTGACGTGTTTGCGGGGGTATCTTCTTCGGAGGTAGATTGGTCTGATGCTCTGGCGTGGCTAGCCAGAGTGGACCCGTCTGTGGTTTCGGCCACGGCCGATGAAGATGCGCCCCGTCCGTCGGTTGCGTCGATTAGGACGGGGATTTTGCCCGCGGCCCGGATCCAGTCAGTGGGACTGGATCCACGGTTCATTGATTTGTTGGATGCTATTTATAGTAAACAACTAATGACCAAGCACCTGTGGCGCTATCGTGCGTTAATGACGGCTTGGTGCTGTCAATGGACGCATTGGCAAGGGTGCAAGCGCGTGTGACGAAGTCCAGGAGGCAAATGGTCATTGGCCATATGCGTCCGGCTACGGCAGTCAGGGAACGTCTTCTTGGGACGCCCCTGACAGGGCCTAGCATCTTTGGTGGCCAAGCGCGGGCCATCTTAGAGGACACCGCCAGTATTGCGCAGAATCGGTTAGCGGTAAATCTACAGCTAGAGCTAGTGCGGCAAGCGCACGCACTAGGGGCTGTGGGCAAGCCGCTAACGGGACAGCCTTCAAAGAAACAGAAAAAGCATAAGAGCAAGGCGAAAGCCAGGCCTATTGCGACGTCTGTTTCGGCTGGGTTCTCGGAGCTGCCGCCGGCGAAGAAACCCAGGAAGGTTGTAGAGGCGCCTACCCTCCCCAATGTTGCTCCTGACCGCCCTAGAGGTGGGAAGGGCAAGGGGAAGGGTAAGGTTAAGGCCTCAAAGGGCGGACAGAAGGGGCCGAAGCGTACCTGAGGGTACGCAAGCTCCCTTCATATCCGCCTGGACCGCACCTGTGCGACAGGAACAGCGGTGCCAGTTATACCCGTCGTACCTAGAACGAAATGGTTCTCACTCTCTCTCGTTAAGAAAGGGGGGGGGGCGGACTGCGAGCCGGACAACCCCGTTAGACGTCGAGGCGTCTATGGTGGGTGGAAGGCTCATGCGTTTCGTCGAGGCTTGGCGAGGTGTGACGTCAGACAGTCTGGTCCTGGGATGGTTATCCCAGGGTTACATGCCGGAGTGGTGGGACTTTCCGCCACAAAATCTGTCTTTGGCACCTGTCTGGACACCCGTACCAAGGGAGCCAGACAAGTTAGAAGCCGTTCAAAAGGAAGTGTCGAGTTTGCTTCTGAAGGGAGCAATAAAACCAGCAAACCGGAACACTCCAGGCTTCTATTCAAACATGTTCCTTGTCCCCAAGAGCACAGGGGGATGGAGACCCATACTCAATCTCAGGCCATTAAATTGGTTTATCCATACGCCTCGGTTCCAGATGGAAACGCCGAGGTCGGTAATGGCGGGATTGAGGAAAGGAATGTGGTGTGTATCGATCGATCTGAAAGATGCATATTTCCACATTCCGATGAATCGGAGTTGGCACAGGTTTCTGAGATTTGCATTTCAGAATCAAGTATGGGAGTTTACAGTTCTCCCGTTTGGCCTGTCGACAGCTCCTAGGGTTTTCACAAGAGTGGTCCTTGCGGTGACAGCGTTTCTCAGAAAAGAGAACGTGGCACTACACACCTACATAGACGACTGGCTGCTCAAGGCAGACTCGGCAGCCAGGTTGAACGTGGATACTGCTCTGACTCTGAAGTTACTTTCAGATCTAGGCTGGATAGTCAACGAGGAGAAATCCGAGTTGACGCCCACTCAACATTTCGTTTATTTGGGGATGCGATTCGACCTCGAGGAGGGCAGGGTTTACCCATCAGAGCCCAGAGTGGTGTCTCTGTTAGCCATCCTCAGGAGTTTTCGAGTGGGAAACCACATTCAGGCGAGGCGGTTCCTTCAGATGCTGGGCATGATGGTCTCCATGGAGCAGGTTATCCCGTACGCTGCTCTAATGCGAAGACCTATCCAGTTGTATCTGGTGTCTCTGTGGAAACAGAGAACAGAACCCCTGTCAAAACTGGTGCCAGTTTTGGAGCCGATAATATCGCATCTTCTATGGTGGAAACAGCGTTAGAATCTCCTAATAGGGGTTTCGCTGCACCTACCCCACCCCCAGCTGTCCGTTTACACGGATGCATCGCTGGAAGGGTGGGGTGCCTGCCTGGGAGAACACCAGGTCTCGGGCACATGGACTCTCCCGGAGAGTCAGCTGCATATCAATCTGTTGGAAATGATGGCAGTGGAACTGGCGTTGGAAGAGTTCCTTCCGATGATCAGGGGCAAGGTGATATTGATACGGTCGGACAATTCGACAGTAGTATCATATATAAATCGCCAAGGAGGGACCAGGTCGCCCACCCTGTGCATCAGGGTGTGGCACTTGATTCAATGGTGCAGGAATTACTCGGTTGTTTTGAAAGCAGCTCATATTCCTGGCCGATTGAACATTCTGGCGGATGCTTTGTCTCGCAGACAGAGAATCTTGCCAACAGAATGGTCCCTCAACCCTCCAGTTCTACGACGGATCTTCGAGCATTGGGGCAAACCCAACGTGGACTTGTTCGCCACAAAGGAAAATGCTCAAATCATGACATATGTCTCGCCGATTCCAGATCCAAATGCCGTCGATACAGACGCTCTGGCGATAAGCTGGAGAGGGATGCACGCGTACGCGTACCCACCCACCATTCTTCTTCCGAAGGTATTGGTGAAGGTCAGGGAGGAGCCGTGTCTGGTCCTGCTAATAGCGCCGTATTGGCCGAGCAGGGCGTGGTTCACGGATCTTCTGGATCTGCTGGTGGAAAATCCTGTGCAGTTGCCCGAGATTCCGAACATAATCTCCCAGGCCAAGGGACGCTTCCTACACGAGCGTCCCGAAATGTTCAAATTGACTGCGTGGATGTTGTCAAACAACGTTCCACGTCGGAAGGTTTTTCTCGACAGGCTGCTGATTTCATCGCGGCTGCGAGAAGGAGGTCAACCTTCAAGTCATATAACAACAAGGTTAACAGATTTGCAGACTGGTGTGAAGAAAAGGGTATTGATACCTTTCAATCCACTATTCAGCAAATAGCAGACTTTCTCTGTGAGCTGTTCTTTACAGGACTAGCTCCCGTCACAATTGCTGGATACAAGTCAGCTTTGGCATCAGTTATCCCTTGTCTAGCCAACAGGGATAGTCCAGAGGTGGCCCAGTTAAACGTGATGTTGAAGGGAATGAGCAATCTCCGCCCGAGACAACCGGTAGTCATTCCAGCCTGGAGTCTATCTTTAGTGCTTAATGTACTGGCCAAGCACCCATTCGAACCGTTGCGTTCGGCTAGTCTAAAGCATTTGACTCTAAAGGCGGTCTTTCTATTGGCAGCTTCCTCAGCTAGAAGGCGAAGTGAGATCCATGCGCTTTCGGCAGAGAGGAACCGATTTATTGTTTCTGGAGAAGGTCTGCGTCTTCTGCCAAGAGCAGAATTTATGTCAAAGAACCAATCTTTGAGATATCCCGGCAAACCGATCATTATACCGAAGTTAACCAGGTTTGATCGTGATGCCAGTGTCTGGTGCCCGGTCCGTGCTTTGACTAAGTACAAGAAACGGACTGACTCGTTACGGTCGAACGATAGACATCTGTGGATCTGCCATAAAAAGCCTTATGGCGCCGCATCCATGGATACTATCTCTCGTTGGGTGGTCGAATGCATTCAGACTACTCATGAGATGGCGACTGGGCACCAGGTGCAGGGCGTAAGGGCACACGATGTTAGAGGAATAGCCGCCTCGACCGCCCTTTACAATGGTGTTCCGTTAGAGGACATCATGGCCGTTGCACAATGGCACTGTGAGTCCTCATTTACGGATTACTATATGAGGGATGTGTCAGACTCAGTTTTGAAACGATAGTTAGTGACCACACTGCTTTTCCCCTTTTTTCACTTTGGTAAGAAAAGAACCTAAAGCAGGCATGGTCAAGCGAGAGGATGTCAACCAGATTGTGTCACTGATGGCCGAACCGGTGAATGGTTGTAGGCGGTACGTCTGAAGTCCTGTTATCATAAGGTAATTCAACAAGTGAGAGTTTTTTGTATTATGTATATGTAACATGTTCATTCATCTTATATATTCATGCTCATTCCCAGGCTAATACAAGCGATATGCAGGGAGTAGTTAACCCTCTTGGCATATTGGTGTTTCAGGCGAGATACATGTTCGTTAGTTCTCTCCCTTTTCTTAGGAGGAAAAAGGGGGGGTGGGCTGTGACGCGAATGTGATTCGGTTCCGTGAACTTGACGGTCCTTTTAGGTCTCCGTTAGTCAAGTTTGAAGTCTAAAATCTTTCTCCAAGGGGCAAAATTAGCATGTATGGCTTGCCCCTTCCCACCAGGTTACTGATCAAATCTGGTGTATATCAGAAGTAACAGAATGGTGGGTATTGATCGAAGGAGAATGCAGGAAATGTCAATTTCCCTTTCTCCGAGATCTAACAATACTCACCATTCTGTTACGGACCCAGCCTCCCAGCCCCACGGGGCAAGCCATAGTTTTCTCTTGTTTGGTGGCTATGCAAACAATATGAGCTCTATGGTAAACGGGTACTCGGCAGTTGGGAGCCGAGTACCCGGTTCCCAGGAGTCGGTAAAGCTTTCTAAGTCTATAATCCTAGAGCCGCTGTCAAGGCCAGCTGTATATCAGAAGTAACAGAATGGTGAGTATTGCTAGATCTCGGAGAAAGGGAAATTGACATTTCCTGCAATCTATATGAATGTTTGGTATCAATTCCAACAAACGCTCTACTTGTTATATATCTTTTGCGTCTATGAAATGTATGTATCTTTATATCTCAACCGTTTCATTTTAAACCTCTTTTTCTCCTCCACAAGCATGGAGATTAAAACGCCACAGTCACCATCTCATTATCACCAGGTTTTTGTTATATCCTCCTCCCGCAAAGGGTTACCCACCATAACCTCTAGTTCTTCCCTACCAACCCCGGTCAAACATCCGACCCAGGCAGCCAACACCACTGTGCCTCTGACGAGTTCTACATTTGAACGAAACGCCATGAAGTCTGAATCATATATTTTATAGTGATGCGTAAGGCCACTTAAAAATGATTGTGTGGTTCCGATTACTTGACCATCTGAAGTTAGGGTAGGTAGGTAGGGACATATATTTTGAATTTTCTAGCTTGATAAAAGAGGGTCTGCTAGCTTTTTTGTTTTATTTCTAGGAAATGTTTTGAGAAATAATTTTTCTTAATCCCTCTAATGAAAGTCTCATTCTGTGTATTTCCGGGAAATATTTGGGGAAAATGTCATTTGAGAACAAACATTGAACAGTGTGGTACATAAACCGTATCTTAATAGTGGGACAAACTGTTGCTGTTTGCATTGTACAGATACATGTAATATAGCTTGTTGTCAAATTTGCACATTGGAAAAGAATTCTACTTTTGGCATAGGTAAGAGTAGGGTTGGTAAGTATGTGTCATGTTTATTTTTGAATGTTTTGCTAAAAACTTTAGGGTAGCAGGTATAAGTTAGGGTAGGTAGGGAAATCGGAACAACAATATTTTTTTAATAGGTCTAATGTATCAAACCCCGATCTTTATACACAGACTCGGTACCATGTTAACAAAGCAATACACTTGTTGCTACGCACCAAAAAACGTTAAAGTACACACACGTTTTTGACAATTTTTCAAAGGAATTTTTTGCTTGCACCGCCAAAAAACTGGTTGCATCACCAAAGATTTCTGCACCGCCAAATGATACAGCACTGCCAAAAATAATTTGTACACCACCAAAAAACTGACACCGGCATAAATCTTTGCACCACCAAAAATATAGCTGCACTGCCAAAAATGGTGGCACAGACAAAAATTATTTTCCTGCACCGCCAAAAAAGGTTCACAGCCAGAAATTTTGCCTGTACTGCCAAAACTTGCACCACCAAAAAAAATTCTACACCGCCAAACCACCAAAGATCAATTTCATGCACCACCAAAAAGTGGTGTAAACATGCCCATATTTGGACATGTGAAAGGCCACTTCCAGTCCAGAAGTGGGAGAGTATAAAAGGAGCTGACTCACAGTGCTCAGATCATTCAGACTTGGTCTCACTGAGAGAACAAGCACCAGGCTTTCAAAATTTTTTTGAGTTTGTAGACTATGTCGTAATTATCCCTAGAAAAATATATCTAATACATTTTTAAAAAAAATTAATTTTACTTTACGGCCTAAGTACTGTTATATCAACTTTGGGTACAATTGTCCAATATATCCGGGGATGGAATATCCAATTGGTGGACACGGATTATCATTAACCAAACTTAGGGTGCCGATTAAACAAACATCAGGGTACAGGATGGGAAGAAATTACGTACAGAATACCACTTACAAATTTGCTAACATATCATATATAGAGTCATAGTCTTAGTGATTTAAAATAATTATGTTTGCAGACTTGGATGAATGAGCAGTTTTCTCCAGATTTGTTAGAGCCGCGTGTGGACTTGGTGGATTGTATGTTGGATCAGATACATGAGATGGAACAGAACATCCGTGCAGCCAAGCGTGGTGACTTCAGGGTCAGCATACACAGATTAGAGGTACAGCATGCACTGCAAACTCTAGGTGCTATCGCACTGTCTGCCTCTTTAACCATTTGACACTAACCGGCCAAAACAGCTTCTGTAGTGGTCTTGAGAAATGTCCAGTTGCAGGCCAAGACAAGACAATTTTTGAAAAACTACAACTGGAATGACTGGCTCGATTGCTGAGCCAGTCATTCCAGTGGTAAATTTTCAGAAATTGTCTTGGTTTTTTGCAATTCCATTTCCAGCTCGGTTTTGAAGTAATACGATCTATTATAATTATTATACCCTCAGTCGTCCGGCGGTGGTGATGTTGATGATTTTCACTTCAAGAGTATACTTACCTCCCTAATACTCTTTGATATTGCTAAATATCGGCTTTCACTCAATGAAACACTCAGATTAAAAAAGTTAGGTGCCCCTACTAGGCAGGGAGTCAGAGGGCAGTCCGGCAGATGCCAGCCCCCCACCGCGCATGTGCAGACTAGCACTTCCTCTTTGCTAATTTATTGGCAGAGGGTCAACACATGTTTTCATGCTCAAAGCTTTTCTAAGCTATTTCTAAGTCATTTAAGCAAATTATAAGAAGTGTTATCACCTGTAGAGATGGCAGAATGCATTAATTCGCCAGAGGAGGGCCCAGGACCTATCCATCAGGTTACTTCTAGTATATTTTAGCGAGTTTATCCCGTTGTAATGTGTTTCCGGGACTCACGTTTATCGTGATAAGCGCCTAATATAGTTGGTTTATTTCAAAATGGCGCTATGTAATACTAATCTCTCTGTGTTTATGTCCACAGGTATCTGTCTATGATTGTACAGGACATCACATCAACAGAGGGTTTGTTTCTCTCCACCAAAGTTCCATTTCCTACTAACACTGTTAGGTTATCTAACCAAAAAGTCTATGTCCAGTGATTCGGAGGCCTCGTAAGAAGGTCTTCTCACTTTGCCCTCTTTGTCCAATTCCTTTCCCCTTAAGGTGGAGAGAGTTAAGAGGTCATAGTCTTGGTGGAGTGTTCCAGTTCATCAGATTGGATGTTTTTTCTATGCAAAGAATCAGGTATTCTAGTTAATGATATGAGGCACTTCTCTTATTTTTGAAAATAATTATATAAACTGTTGCCATTTTATCATTGTTTATCTGATGTTTGTGTAGCCTGAATATTCTATCCTTTCTAGTCAGGATGTTCTGGATATGAATACAATTCGTCCTTACACCTGGATGTTTGTTTCGGATCGATTTAATTTCTTTTTTGAAATTATGACGTCATAATCAGCCTTGCACTTTATTAACAATTAAAGTTTTGCCCAACGCTGGTTGTTATTACACCACAAAAGCATCCATTACCGTTCAATCACTACTTGCTAAATCAATTATCTGCATTTTGCTATCAGAATAAGATTTTTATGCCCGCATACCCACCTCCCCATGCCTAATCCCATTCCTATGGACCCTCAACCAGGCTACTGGTTGACTGTCCTCTCCAGCCTGCCATCTAGTATAGACTGGCACCTGTCTATACTCACCTCATAGTGACGCTTGTCGCTAGGCGCGCTTGCGCCTACGCACTAGAGCCCAAATAGGAAACAGATTCACTTTTCAATTATTCTGCAAGCAGGATAGTTGGCTAAAAAATATTTGAAAGAGATTTTGTGTTTTGCGCTGTGAAGCTATACCTATTTACTTTATATCAAGGAATATAATCATGCATAATATGAAATCAATCCTCCCTAAGTTACGTCTAAGAAGTATAATGTGTTTGTACAGTATATTATAGACGAAATTGAGATATTACCGGTTTTCGTGAACATCGTATTATTCGTGGTATCTTGATGGTTATGCCTATCCTAAAACATCATCATCATTAATAATGTCCAGTCCAATGTCTAGAGCCTGTAAAATGAAGTTATTTCTAGTGCAGTATAAGGATATTGTAGAATTCCTTGAAGGTTTCTTGTCAGGAAATTTGAATTTCCCGCCGTTAGAACTGAGTTGAGGTTTGCTATTATTAGCGAGTTTGAGCGAAATGCTTCATTGTTACGTTTTTTCGTTTGTAGGAGTCAGCGAAAGGGTCAGATAAGACCAAATGTACATCGGCGAAGTGTGATCGGCATCACGCGATTGAGTTCGAAGGGCACGTTTGTGCGAACTGTACGACCTGTACATCCACCGCGATGTGTGGGATTTGTAAAGGGTGGCCGGTTTCGGTGGCAAAAATGTTTTTTAAGGATTTGTCGGGTAAACTATCCCTGCCCTCTGGTCGTCCTTCCCCTTCCTCCGTTGCTAGCAAGGCTATGGCGGTGTCCTTTGCTAAAACCTCTATTCCGTTATCGGTAGCAACGGAGGGGGGAAATTCATCGGGAAACTCGGACGCCGTGATGGCGCTTTTCGCTAGGTTTGAATCCTTCGCCATGGTATTGAAAAAAACCCCGAAATCGCTTGATGAGAGGATAACTTCTGCGATAAGAGAGGCGAAAAGGCAGGAAACCTCGTCGAGTTCCGAGGATAGCCCGAAGGCTAGCGGGCGTTCCCGCAAATGGGGGAAGCCGGCCCCTCTGACCTCTAGACAGGTGATATCACCTAAGCAGAAGACAAGAGCGCCAAAGCTCTTGAAGGTGTGCTCGGAGAGTGCACCACAGAAAATCCACGTAAGACTTGAGGGTGACGGGCATAACCCTCAAGCAGTGGTGGCATCAGTTGAAGCTGGCGTCCATGAGGCTAGTACTCATGAGAATGCCAATTTTACGGTGATTCCGGTGGTCAAAGTAGTATCGAGAGCGCCCATATCTAAGATATCTGGTCTTGCGAGTACCGGTTCCGGTGGGGTGGACTCGGGTCATTTGGACCCGGGTTTACTTAAATTTTCCGATTCACAGTCTTTTTCCGGCCGGAAGTCCGGGTTAGGTAGACATCCGGGTCGTCTAGATCCGGTTCCGGCTTCTGTGACTTCCGTTTCGGGTAGGACTTCCGGGAGGGGGGGGGGGGGGGGGTAATCCAGGTCGGCAAGATCCGGTTACCTCTTCCGTTTTGGCTACTTCCGGTCTGTCTTCCGGTTATTTAGGACATCCGGATCCTAGAAGTCTATTGTCTACTTCCGGTTCCGGGTCGTGGAGCGCTTCCGGATATCCGGAGTCTGAGGACTCTTTATTTTTCGAATTCCGGTAGGAGCGCTTCCGGTTCCGGGGTGGACATTAGTCAGTGTACTTCCGTTTCCGGTATCAGAGGGGTACTTCCGGGTCGGTCAGACCTGGATAGAATTCCAATTTCCGTTTCCGGTTGGGAGTCAGCTTCCGGGTTAGCGAATGATCAAAATTCGGTAGCATCAGCGAGATTGGTGGATGTTAGGAATTCTAATGATTCTGGTCTAGTAAATTTGCAAAGGTTGTCTCAGGAGTCGGTAGATTCTAGTTATGATTCTTTTATTCCTCCAAGGGTTAGCGAGGTTGAGTTAGCTTCTCATTCGGATTCTTCTTTTCGTGATGCGGTGGTTAATCCGGTTTTGTCTAGATCTTCATCCCTTTCCTCTTCTCTCTCGTCGAAAGACTTCTCGTCTCATGTTACTAACTCTTCTCCTCTGTTTAAATCTTCCATTCCTCCTCCGGGCTTTGCTCGGCTTCAGTATGGTCCTCAATCTTCTTCCTCCCATGATCAGGGTGATCAAGTTTTTGATTCCGGTCAGTCAGTTTCGTCTCCTCCTTCATCTATGGCATCGTCTATGTCTTTTGATCATCTTGATCCGATTGTTTCGGTGGTTCTGTTCCCAGAGCTCGAGTTTCAAATTGTGGATTCAGGGTTAGATTTTTCTTTATTTTCAGTAGTTAGAGATGCTTCTTTAGATCGTTCGTTTGTGTCTGCTCGTTTGTCTATTATTTCAAGATTTTCGGCTGCGGCAGTGGTTCGTCCTTCATCATCGGCTAGTCAGGAATTGGGTAGAGATTCTGGGTTTATGTTTGCTTCCTCTTTTCAGGAGTCGGTCAGTAGGCCTTCCTCTCCCGTGTTGTCGAGGTTAGGTGATTCTTTGGTCTCAGGAGACTCATCAATTCTTATAGCCTCTTCTTATTCTCCTCCTCCTATTCTATCTTCTATTTATTCTGCTCCTAAGTCAGTCAGGGCCAGGGATCTGAAGAGGTTTTGCCCAGTTAGAGCCTCTTCGGAAGACTGGTCCATGGCTCACCGATGGATTGCTTCTTCGCTTTCTCTTCCTCTGAAGGAGGAATTCGCTGTGGATCCTCCTTTCGGTTCTGCTCTTTCTTCTGACGATCCTTCTTCATCTTCGCCTCAGGTACTTCCTATTGACAATTTAGTGGTAGACATGTTAGATTTCTTCGTTAATGACTCGGTTGGTTCGGAATTTTCTTGATTTCCAAGTATGACTCGCCGGTTCAGATTCCTAAGGAGGACTTTTTAAAGGTAGCCTCGACTCAGTCTCTGTCTGGTCCTGCTTGGGACGTTTTATCATCTCAGTTGAAGGAGGCGGCTAAGTCGGATTTTTCTTCTGATCTGTTTAAGTGGGAGTCAGTTTGTAGGTCGCAGATTAAGTCGTTGAATTATCTTGCTCTGCTGTCGGAGGCTGTTCATAAGGCGGAAGAACGAGGAGAACAAGTTCCTTTGGCGGTCTTTCGTTCTTTGGCAGATTTGTCCAGGGGTTCTCTTAGTTCAGTGTGTAAATCTTTAGGATTCATTACTTCCAAACGTAGGTCTAGAAAGCTTTCTGAGGTTAGGGTTTCCGAGGTCCTGAAACAGAATCTTGTGGTGGCGTCTCCTTTCGGGACTGATCTGTTTGGAGAGTCAGCTCCTAATTTAATTAGGGCAGAGTCTGAGCGCTTGAAGTCCTCCAGGGAGCTTCAAGCTCAGGTTTCATGGGCCAAATCCTCCGGGAAGAGAGATGTCTCTTTGGTTAAAAAGCCCTAACTCCTCACCTAGAAGAAAGAGTCTCAAACCTGATCAGTTTGGAGCTTATCCTTCTAGGGTAATTCATAACTCTAATGTGTCCTCTTATGATCAGCGGGATCGATCTTCGGAGGAAGATCGGTTCGACTCCATTTCATCCCATCGTTCAAGGTCTGTGGGGAGACAGTCTCCTTCGTCTTGGGCCAGGAGGGGTCAGACCCCTTCTCGCCGTGCGTCCAGATCCAGAGGACGATTTTCTTTTAGGGGTTATCAGGGGAAGAGAGTTTGAAGGTTTGGACAGTTCCCGGGTAGGTCCAAATTTCTCTCTTCTCTATCCCATTCTTTCCCTTCTTCCTCCCCCTTTGGAGCAAGCAGTTCAGTGCTGTGTTCCCAACGTGCCAGTAGGGGGGCGCCTTTCTCTGTTTTGGGAGAAATGGCAAGCCCTCATTCAGGACTCCTGGCTAGTATCCCAGATACGTTGGGGTTATGCTCCATCATGGATCCGTCATCCTCCTCTTCTCTCCCTTTGCCCAGTTTGGACTCCAGTTCCCTCCAATCTGGAGAAACTGAGGGCTTTAGAAGAGGAGTTGGAAGCCCTGATTGTAAAGAGGGCTATAGAGGAAGTTCCCAGTTGGAGAGTAGACCCGGGCTACTGCTCGACCATCTTTTTAGTAACAAAGAAATCAGGAGGCTGGCGTCCAATCATAAACCTGAAGAAGTTAAATCAGAACATTCTCACCCCAAAATTCAAGATGGAGATGGTTTCCCAGATCATTGCCAGTCTGGATCAGGGAATGTGGACGTCTTCCATAGATTTAAAGGACGCTTACTTCCATGTTCTTATCCATCCAGTATTCAGAAAATTCCTGAGGTTTGCCTACAAGGATCGGGTGTGGCAGTTTCGCGCCATGCCCTTCGGCCTGACCACGGCTCCCTTCCTTTTTACCCGCATAGTGTCAGCCATGGCAGGAATTTTACACCGTCGTTCTATCCATCTTCATGTTTATATAGACGATTGGTTGGTAAAAGCAAGGTCTTCCTCAATTCTCGAAGGAATTCTTCCAGAGGTTTGCAGTCTGGCTTGCAATCTAGGGTGGGTTTTAAATCTAGAGAAATCAAGCCTAGTTCCGTCGCAAATCTTTACTCATCTAGGACTTGCTTTTGATCTGGCTCGGGGGTTAGTTTTCCCTTCGGAGCCAAGGATAGAGGCGTTAGCAGTGGCAATGGAAATTATTGCGTCTTCGCCAGGGGTAAGAGCAAGATTCTTTTTAAGAGTAATAGGTCTGATGGTCAGCGTAGAGAAGGTGATCCCTTGGGCGGCGCTGATGAGGAGGCCATTTCAGATGTATTTGATGTCCCTGTGGAAACAGTCAGTCCATTCGATATACCATCAGATTCCCGTCAGAGAACATTTGATCCCTCATCTAGATTTCTGGAGAGACCGTTCTCTGTTGCTGATGGGTGTTCCTCTGGTAAAGTCACCTCCTCAAGCAATTATTTCCACAGATGCGTCTCAGGAGGGTTGGGGAGCAGTCTGGGACTCCCCGTCAGTTTCCGGCCTTTGGTCCCCAGAGGAGTCGTCAGCCCACATCAACATTCTGGAGTTGTGGGCTGTCAAGAAGGCTCTCCTTTCCTGGTCAGATCAGGTGATAGGCCTCAAAGTCTCAATTCGGTCGGACAATTCGACGGTCGTAGCTTATATCAACAGGCAGGGAGGTACAAGGTCGTCTCTCCTTTGTCTGGAAGTAAGGAATCTGCTATTGTGGTGCCGCAAGAGGCAGATTTTTTCTAGTGTCATCCCATGTCCCAGGCAGTCTGAATTTTCTGGCGTATCAACTGTCACGTCCCAGCAAGTTCGCCCACACAGAGTGGCAGTTAAAGAAGTCGGTTGTCAGAGCGATTTTCAATCTCATGGGTCGTCCTCTAGTGGATCTGTTTGCGACCTCTCTAAATGCCCAGATCTCCTCTTACATGTCTCCTTTTCCGGACAATAAAGCTCTGGCGGTAGATGCCCTGTCTCAGTCCTGGACAGGGATGTTCGCTTATGCCTTCCCTCCTACGATTCTGATCCCGTTAGTACTGCAGACGGTCAGGGACCAAGTTTGCGAGATTCTTTTGATAGCTCCCTTTTGGCCCAAGAGGATTTGGTTTGTAGACCTTCTGGATCTTCTGGTAGACTTTCCTCGTGTTCTTCCTGTATCCCAGGACCTTCTATCTCAAGTAAGAGGTCGTTGTGTACATCCAAGTCCAGGAATCTTCAATCTATGCGTTTGGAGAATCTCGAGTCTGAAAGCTTCCAGGATAAGGTTTCTTCAAGATCTCAGGAAATTATTGACTCGGGCAGAAGGGAATCGACCCGTCGAGTTTACAAGGGTCGTCTTAAAATCTTTGGTAAATGGTGTTCAGACCAAGGTTTCGTGCCCGATTCTGTTTCTATACCACAAGTTTTAGATTTTTTATCTTATCTGTTTGACTCTTTGGATTTGTCAGCTAACACGGTTAGGGGATATAGATTTTCGCTGGCATCTTCCCTTCCCTGTCTTCTGAATGCCGAGGTCAAGGATACTAAGATTCTTAATAGCTTTATTAGAGGTCTAGGTAATATTCGTCCTCCGGTTGCTAAGCCTTTACCTTCCTGGAATCTGGCTTTGGTTCTTCAAGTCTTGGCAGGTCGACATTTTGAACCTATATCGTCTATCAGTCTTAAGCTTTTAACTCTTAAAGCGGTTTTTCTGGTAGCTGCTGCATCGGCTAGAAGGCGTTCAGAGATTCATGCTCTTTCTGCTGAAAGGGATAGATTTATAGTGTCAGGTGACGGTTTGGTTTTATATCCGAGAAGGGATTTTCTATCTAAAACCCAGTCTAACCGTTTTCCTGCTAGTCCTATTATTTTAAAATCTTTGTCGTCTTTTTCGCCTTCAGACAAATTTTGGTGTCCGGTTAGAGCGTTAAGAACCTATAAACAGCGAACCGATTTTAAAAGAACAGATCCTTCCCATTTATGGGTTTCCTATGCGGAAGAATTATCTAAGCCGGTGTCAAAGGCTACAATTGCCAGATGGCTTTGTGAGACAATTAAGCTTTGCTATGAAATAGCGTCTCCGGATCAAATCGATCTCGCGCATATTAAAGCCCATGACGTTAGGGGCATGTCTACTTCTTTCGCTATTTTTGCCGGTTCATCATTAGATGAGGTCATGCAGGTGGCAGGATGGAAATCTGAATTTACTTTTACCTCGTTTTATCTTAAAGACCAGAGTGCAGCAGCTTCATTCTTTCGTAATATTACGATTTTAACTAAAAAAGCCGAAGACCATATACCCAGCACTTCCCACCATTTTCGTTAGGACGGTGCGTCTGTAAAATGGGTGAGTCTTCTTTGGTTTTTGTTTAGTTCTTTAAGTTCTACTTATCCTTATTTGTTAAATCACGGTGTGATTGAGTATATGCACTATTATGTTATGTTATTAACATTGGGGTAAGATTGGTGTGATTTTTATCCTGTGTTAATGATTCTCTAAATCTCCTCCCACCGTATGTGGACAGGGGGCACTGACCAAACCTACGGGTTTAGCAAGTAGTGATTGAACGGTAATGGAAGTTTTTGTGGTGTAATAACAACCCCCCACAGACCCCCCTTGCGGGTTGGTCTGTTGTTTTATTAACCACTATAAAAACATACTTACCGTTCAATCACTACGACCCGGCCTCAACCACCCCGCGTGGTAAGATTTGAGAATCAGTTTGAAATATTTTGCACTTAAATTTAGAAAAGTGAATCTGTTTCCTATTTGGGCTCTAGTGCGTATGCGCAAGCGTGCCTAACGACAAGCGTCACTATGAGGTGAGTATAGACTGGTGCCATTCTATACTAGATGGCAGGCTGGAGAGGACAGTCAACCAGTAGCCTGGTTGAGGGTCCAAAGGAATGGGATTAGGCATGGGGAGGTGGGTATGCGGGCATAAAAATCTTATTCTGATAGCAAAATGCAGATAATTGATTTAGCAAGTAGTGATTGAACGGTAAGTATGTTTTTATAGTGGTTAATAAAACAACAGACCAACCCGCAAGGGGGGTCTGTGGGTTTTTTTCTAATATCAGATAGGTGCTCTGTATGAACACTTTTTCCTCTCCTTTTATTTTGGTTTTGAGTTTCTAACCGTAACTAAAATACTCATTGTCTTCGTCTTCTGGCCTGTTTCAGAGACCTGGTTGTCCGTCTTGTGGTCGTTTCCTCAAGGAAAGATTCATTCCACATTTATGTTTTCAGTGTAGTCCTTGTGGCCCGTTACTTAAATGTGATGTATGTAAGCAGTGGGGGGGGGGCCGATCTAATGGCAGATTTTTTTATCTTTGCAGGCAAAGGATAAGATCGTGGAGGAGGAGAGGAAACAAAAGAGAGAGGTAACGAGTAAAAAGGGTAAGAGGAAGGCCTCGTCCTCAGTGGACATGGAGGCCTTCCGTAGTGAGATGTTGGGAGAGATAAAGAGGACAATCAAGGATTTGGTTCCAGAGTTGCTCCGTAGCATGCTTCCTGGATCAAATCCTTTGTTGTCCTCTTCATCTGCTTCGGAGCAGGTAATCCCCGCCTCTGAATCTGGTTTCTTTAGGCCTCTACCAGTTTTCGATGATTCAGAGGTGGCCCCATTAGAGGGGGCGTTCCAGGACCCTGGCAGCAGGCTTGCCGCGCCGATGGTCCGTGGACGGTTGTCGCTGGAACCTGGTGGCTGCTTATCAGCCCAGGGGTATCCGCACACCGCAGGTGCCAGTACCTCCTATGGCACCTTTCCTGGCCAGTCCAGATTAGCTCTCTTTGCTGACCCGGAGTCTAATCTTTCTGGCCAGGAAGAAGAGGATTACCTGCTGGGTTCCCCATCTGATGTCGTGACCATGGACATTGATGTCTGTGTACCCCTCGCGGGGAATACAGGCGACATTGTCCATGGGTCTACTCACGCAGGAGTAGAATTCACGGCTCAGTAGGTGGCCCGGGTTGGACCTGACGGCCAGTTGTTCCGCATACCTCGGCTTGCCGAGAGTATAGCTGGTTCTGGCCAGGGCCGTGGTGTGGCGATAAGCGCCCCACGCAATACCACGGCGCCTGCTCCTGGACAAGCCAGTCAGATTAACATGCCTGCTCTTTCGGGCCCGCATGCTTTCTCTGGCTTGCCAGGAGTATCAGGCTATCCAGCTTCTAGCTCGCCTGCGAATGCTCAGGAGGAAGATGAAGGCCCTCGTCTTGTAGAGCTTTCGCAGGTAGCCACGGAGGAGGATTGGTCAGACGCTTGTCAATGGCTTATAAGCGTCAGGCCAGACCTGCCTGTGGAACAGTCGGCTAGCCAGCGAGACCACCGGCCGTGGTTAGCTGGTAAGTCAACTGTTAGCGCCATGCCATCTCTGCCGTTGGCAGAACATATTGTTGATATGTTCTTGGCGGCGGAGACGTCCATCAAGGCGCATGGACGTCTCGCGAAGGCCCCTTGCGAGGTTGCAAGGCGCTGCCGCATCGTACCCGTGGAGTATCGGAGGTACGGTGTGGTACCTAAGCCGAGCGTAGATGACCGCGCAGCATTAGGTGAAGAAACATGGCCGGGTTCCCGTTCTGACACGGGAGCGCTGTCTTCGAACGCATTGCGTTCGGCCAATACCGCGTTGCGCGATGCGGAGGAGAGTGGGAGAGCGTCTATTGCCGCGCTTTCCCATGTCTCTCAGCTGTTGCATGGGGTAGTGACAGCATCCGCATCGCGCCAGCCTAGCCCAATAACTGTCCAGAGAGCCATCCAGGATGGAATCAACTTGGCTCTGGATTGTTTGACTCGGGCTGTGACCAGAAGTGTCCGGGCGAGGCGCACGTTTGCGTTGGACAACCTGTGCCCATCCCAGGACCTGTACAATAGGCTGCTGCATATGCCTATGGCAGGTCCTGGTCTCTTTGGAGGTGAGGGATGCAAGCACCTCCAGGAGACGGTCACTCTGGTCAACAACCAGAGGGCACTGCGCGAACAGTTTGAGGTGCTCCGTAGGGAGCGCATTCGCGCAGCACCTGCGTACCATCCCCTCAGGCTCGAGGTGGAGGTGGCCATGTCAGAGGCCAGCCACCAGCGCAACGTCGGCCTCGGCCACGTGCGATTTGGCCAGCAGTGAGGGGGGCGCAGGCGCTTCCAGCGCAGCCAGCCAGGCAGCCACCCGCGTACCGAGGTGCACGGTGCTGGTCGTGGCGTGCGAGGATCTGGTCGTGGTAATCGTGCCTGATGGGCCGGTTACCACGGTGAGAACCACTCCGGTGTTTCAGGCCAAGGAGACAGTGTCACTCTTGCACTCCTTATGTCTACCTCTCTCCCTAGGTGGTCCAGTGGGAGGCCGGTTGGCCCACCACAAGCAAGAGTGGCAACGGTTAACTCAGGACCGTTTAGTCTTGCGATGGCTTTCAGTCGGGTATCATCCCGATTGGATGACAGGCCCACCATCGCGACTGTCTCTGGTGCCAATCTGGACTCAGATTCCAAGAGATCCAGATCAAAGGTTGTGTATAGAGGAAGAGATAAACTCCCTCATACAAAAAGAAGCAATTCAACCGGCGCAAAGGTACCCGGGCTTCTATTCAACCGTGTTCTTAGTAACGAAAAGCACCGGAGGGTGGAGACCAATTCTCAACCTCAAGCCATTGAACAAGTTCATAGAGACACCCAGTTTCAAGATGGAGACTGTGAAATCGGTGTTGGCGGGGTTGGAGAGGGGAATGTGGACAGCTTCAATAGATTTGAAGGATGCTTATTTCCACATTCCTATAGCGATGAGTTTCCATTGCTTCCTGAGATTTGCATTCCAGGGCAGCCAGTGGGAATTCAAGGTGTTACCCTTCGGAATTTCCACGGCTCCTCAGGTCTTCACCAGAGTGGTTCTTGCAATAACAGCATACCTCCGCAGGAGAAGCATAGCAGTCCACACATACATAGACGACTGGCTGTTAAAAGCACACAACCGGGAAAGTTTATCGGCGAATCTGGAGATAGTTTTGAAAACTCTCACAGACTTAGGCTGGATAATCAATTTCCAAAAATCAGAGCTGACTCCATCCCAGAAGTTTGTTTACCTGGGAATGTTCTTCGATCTAGAGACAGGATATGTTTATCCTACTCATGAGAGGGTTCAGACACTCATCTCAGTCAGTGTGCACCAGTCGTCATGTCCTGGCACGGGTTTACTTGAGAATGCTGGGGTTGATGGTTTCTCTGGAACCAGTCATTCCTCAGGCGGCCTTACGCAGGTGGCCGATCCAGTTATTTCTCATGACGCAATGGACCCAGAGTACAGGTTCACTGGACTCAAACGTGTCAGTGTTGGAGCCTCTAATTCACCACCTTCAATGGTGGTTGAACACAGACTCTCTTGGCGGAGGTTATGCTAACCCTTCCTCACCCTCAGGTAACGATGTATACAGATGCATCGATGGAGGGGTTGGGAGCTTGCCTGGAAGAATCTACGATATCAGGGCTTTGGAATCTGGAATAGTCAAGGGAACATATAAATCTACTGGAATTACGAGCGGTAGTCCTGGGCCTGGAACATTTCTTTCAGAAAGTTCAGGGCAAGAGTGTTCTAATTCGATCAGACAACTCAACAGGACTTACATAAACCGCCAGGGCGGAACGAAGTCGCCCAGTCTCTGTATGATGACTTGGAAACTGCTTTGCTGGTGCCTGAATTACAGGATTACCTTGAAAGCAGTTCATATTCCGGGAAGGTTAAATCTGTTAGCAGACTCATTGAGCCGAAGGATGAGTGTTTTACTGACGGAACGGCAACTAAATCAATGTGTGGCGGATCGTCTGTTCGACCACTGGGGGAAACCCAACATAGATTTATTCGCAACGAAGAAGAATGCGAAGATGACGACGTACGTCTCTCCGATTCCAGATCCAAGCGCTTTCGCAACAGATGCGTTAGCTATCAGCTGGGTGGGAGTGTATGCATACGCATTCCCTCCAGCAATCCTGATTCCAGAAATTCTTCAGAAAATCAGACAGGAGGAGTGCCAAGTGCTTCTGATCGCCCCAAATTGGCCAAGCCGATCATGGTATACAGATCTGCTGGACCTTCTGGTCTGCAATCCGGTTCCTCTGCCTCTGATGGACAACATTATCTTCCAGGGCAAGGCCCTTCACAACAATCCGGCAATGTTCAGATTGACTGCGTGTATTTTGTCAAGGAATCTAGAATTAAGGAGGGCTTTTCTGAGCAAGCATCTATGTTTATGGCAAAAGCCAGGAGGGGGTCAACCTCCAAAGCATATAATTATAAAATCAACAGATTTGCAGAATGGTGCTCAAAAAGATGTATTGATCCAATGGATTCATCTATTCAGGTAGTAGCTGATTTCCTCTGTCACCTGTATGATGCCTATAGCCTCAAGCCTAACTCTATTGCTGGTTACAAGTCAGCTTTAATGACAGTTATCCCTTGCTTGGCTCATAGGGGAAGTGATGAAGTAAGTACATTAAATATTTTAATTAAAGGCATGGGCAATCTAAGACCAAGGAATCCCCCTGTGATTCCATCTTGGAATTTATCGCTAGTGCTTCAGGTACTAGGTGATAATCCTTTTGAACCACTTAGTTCCATTTCTATGAAAATGTTGACTCTTAAAGCTGTATTTTTAATTGCTGCGGCCTCGGCTAGGCGTAGAAGTGAAATTCATGCCTTATCAGCCGAGGCAGACCGTTTTGTGGTTACAGGGGAAGGCCTTAAGTTTCTACCTAGGATTAATTTCATGGCTAAAAATCAGTCTGAAATATCCAGGTCAACCTATATTTTTACCAGCTTTAACTAGATATGATCCTAATTCTAAAGCATGGTGTCCAGTCCGAGCATTAAACCGGTACAAACAATGTACTCAGGAATGGCGGACGGACCCGTCAGCGTTATGGTTGTCATATATTGGACCCCATGGCAGGGTGTCTAAGGACACCATTTCCAGGTGGATTGTAGAGTGTATTCAATTTTGTCATAAATCTGCCACAGCTAAACAGGTTGACATAGCCAAGGCTCACAGTGTCCGCGGCGTAGTGGCTTCCACTGCCCTATTTAATGGGGTCCCTGTGGATGACATTATGTCGGTAGCTCAGTGGCACTGTGAGTCAAGTTTTACAGACCATTATCTCCGTGACACCTCGAATCCTCTCGCCTTATCGATTTTGAAAAAATAATTAGGTGTACATTTTTTATGAGGTTTCCTCATTATTTATATATATCACAGTTAATTAATGGGAACAACCACTTATTTGGGACTGCATCAGTCTTCACCACTGGGAAGATGATGTGAGCAGCCAAACTCAACAAGGTCAGTCTTGTTTTTTGTGTTGTTCATTGTTAATTGTATTGTCACGTGACCCTTTGTTATTAACATGGTGATGGTATGTGTTTTATGTGGTTCGTTATTGAGAGTATACGAAAATGGAGCCTTTTCGTCTCTTGTCCTATAAGTACATGGCACTTGTACGTAGAGAGCGTATGGGACATTGAGGTCATTTAGTCTTCCTCCCATGAAGAGGGGGGGGGGGGGGGAGGGGGGGAGCGCATATAACATTCGGTCATCTCTCATCCATCGGTTTGTGTTAGCCGATGTTCGCATCTTATCCTGACTGTGTTTTCTCACAGTTTCAGAAGTTTAAGTGCCTTAAACGCAGAAAAGCGCATAGGGAAGAGCTGGTCTTTTGACCTCGCCTCCCTCCCGCCGAATTCCCTGACGAATTCTGGCAATATCAAAGAGTATTAGTGAGGTAAGTATACTCTTGAAGTGAAATAAACGAAATCACGGATTTCTTTTTTCACGAGAGAGTTGATACTTACCTCCCTAATACGGACCCAGCCTCTCCACCCCACAGAGGCTCGGTCTTGAGGCTCTTGTAAGTTGCATCGTGTCTGCCAATAAATTAGTCAGAGGAAGTGCTTGTCTGCGCATGCCCTCTGACTCCCTGCCCAGTAGGAGCACCTAACTTTTTTAATCTGAGTGTTTTATTGAGTGAAAGCCGGTATTTAGCAATATCAAAGAGTATTAGGGAGGTAAGTATCAACTCTCTCGTGAAAAAAGAAAGCCGTGATTTCGTTTAGTCTTCATTCAGGCTCCCAAATTCATGATGTGACCGCGGGTCTCAACCCTGGCATGTGGATGACGTCCATTGACCTCAAGGACGCATATTTCCACATTCTGATCCACATTTCATTAAAGAAGTTCCTTCGTGTCACATACCAGAGTCCAGTTTGGCAGTTTCGAGCAATGCCCTTCGGTTTGACCACAGCTCCTTTCCTTTTCACTCATTTAGTAACAGCTGTGATGGACAATTGTGGTGGTGTGCTTCATCTTCGATATATCCATCTGAATACTTACATAGACAACTGGCTTCTAAAAGACTCGAGTCAGATGTTAGAAGAGAATCTGTCATTGGTTCTTCATCTTGCCCAGGATCTGGGTTAGATAATCAACTTGGCTAAGTCCAACCTTGTTCCGTCTCAGATTTTCACCCATCTCAGTGTGAAATTAAGTCTTGTACAGGGGCTAATTATCCATCAGATTCCATGATGAAGGCCATCTCTTGTGCCATGTCTGATTTTAAAGAACAAATCTGTGTTCGTACAGTTCTTTGTGAGAGTTCTAGGCTTAATGGTCAGCATTGACAATGTGTTCCCTTGGGCTCCACTAGTACTCATGAGAAGACCGTTCCAGATGTATTTAATGTCCCTCAGAAAGGGATCAAGAGATCCTCTGAACATGAAAATTTCTACTCGGACTCCTAGATCTTGCACCTTTTGGACAGTCCACCCCATTCTTCTAAAAGGGGTTCCTTTAAGCATGTTAAGTGTGATTATCATGGACATCTCCCAGCAGAAGTTCTAGACCGGCCACCACCACTCCTGGCCCATTGGACACAGAAGCAGACCCTCTAAAATTAGAAAAATATGTGTAACCTATAAATAGGTTACTTGATTTTCATCCCAGGTAACCTGTCATGTAGAGTATATCCTTGCTTCACCAATGCAATCTCTACATGTGTCTCAAATTCAGGGAAAGCATACAGGACAGCTGTAGAATATTTTGAAAATAGTTTGTCTGAAAGGGAAGAAATTGCTGTCTAATGGCGTCCAGTTAAATTATTTTCAATATATTTAACAGAATATAATAGTATAACAAAAGTTTCTTGTATCTTATCAGTCAGTACTGGTGAGAGTGTTAACCCTTTAACACTCATATCAGCCAAAAATGGCTTCCTCAGTGGTCTTGAGAAAAGTCCATTTGCAGACCAAGAGAAGACTAATTTTGAAAATTTACCACTGGAATGACTGGCTTGATAACATTAACCCTTTAACCCTTAAACCCTTAAATTTGTTAAAGAAAATTTCAATTTTCTCAAAGAAAATGTCAATTTGCAGACCAAGAGAAGACTGTTTTTGAAAATTTACCACTGGAATGGCTGGCTCGATAACCGAGCCAGTCATTCCAGTGGTAGATTTTCAAAAAGCAGTCTTCTTGGTCTGCAAATAGCCATTTTGAATGAAAAAATTGTTAAATACATGTAGTTCAATTGCATGCTTTCTTGTCTTGATTATTTATCGCTTAGCTGCAGCTCAGTATTATCTTAAAGCTTAATTGTATCAGCTGTTCCATCTGTACTGTCATAGTAGTCCAGGAGCCAATTTTCAAAAGGGGTCTAGAAGAATGGTTTCGTAGCACACCCAGTATTCAGAAGGTTTGTCTCTATATTATGCTAGACCGATGTCTTGGGTATATTCTGAGCCGTGTTGTACAAGAAAATTGTGGTATCACTAACCCGTGAGAAGCCCATTTACAATAGGTGTTGAATGTAGCTCTCAAACAATTTTCACAATGGTAAATTTTTCACAAACTTAAGCGCATGTTATATCAATACAATCTTAACCAAAATGGAAAGGAGTGATCGTATATCGCAGATTTATACATAATCAACCTCGTTTAAGACACCGGTATGTTGCTTTGTACATATTGGGGCACTTAGGTCTTCTTGTGACTAGCAATACCTTAGCTACAACAATGCCCATGTTTTCTACATTTTTCATAATTAAACTTTTAACTGACATGCAGTGCATGTTTACACAAGCTGGCAGGACATATTTATCACGTGAGCAAATGAGAGAATGTTACTCATCCGTGTCAGTCATCTTCGACAATTGTATGCTGAACATTGTCACACATTTCACCTCCCATACAAAGGCATGCTTCAGTGCAGAGTAGATTGTTAGCCTTGCATTGACAGAGATCTGTTCTTTTGCAGGCAGACTTTTGACATCTACATGATGTGAGTTCAATTAATCCAAATGGAGCAGTATCCTTTGACATTAGAACAGGCTTGAGTAGACCATCCACTATACTCCAGCTATGTCCATTTGGAGATGGAAGATTCTGAACAGCTTGCAATGAACGTCTCCAAACAAGAGCTTGAAAATTGGCCCTTTCGGTGTGATGCTTTAGACTATTCGATGTAGGTGGAAGATTTTCATTTCTTTTTCTCTTTTGACAAAAGAGCCAATAATGGGTTTCATCAGCTGTCTTTCCCACATCCCTGGTGGTATACAACTCACAGACAAATTTCTCACATAGAATTGCAGTATTCGGTGATAAGTCAACATGTTCGCCGAGTTGGGCTAAGCTAAGCTGATGACATTCAGATGACTTTAAGAGATTGAATGCTTTTCTCTTAGCGACTCCAAATAATGCACTAGTGCTATCACAACCTGTAAGAGAATGAAACCCAGGCAAAGACAGACAGATAGCTGGGCCCAGTACTTGAGCAACTGTATGTATTGGTATGTATCGCAATTTGTCCTTTGTGCCCGTACGGAACCATAGTTCAGAACAGTGAAGCGAACGATACGTATATATACTAATTACTGCCACGTCTGTATCAGGAGACTGTATAACAACACGCATGTGGTCTTTTGAAGCGTGTAGCGCGTGCAACATCATACGCGTATCTTCTTCCTCGTGATCTGATCGAAGTTCTTCCAAATACGACGAATTGTTCGCTGAAATGACAACAACATCCATTCCATCGTTAAAGCCACCAGCAAGAATGACGCAATTGTCGGCAGATAGCATATTTGGACCAGTATCACGCCACCGCTTGCTGAGAAATGCAACCAGGTTACTTTTGTTGCTTGGATTGCTGATGTACTTGGCCCATTGCTTTGGAACGGGAGTATTTTCTCCAGCAATCTTTACTTCCAATGCTGTTGATGACCCACGTTTTAGCCGCTCTTCCGCTTTGAGAGATTCCAGTCTATCATATCTGTCAAAAACTATATCTACTCTGTTGCAGTCTTCTTGATTCAGTGGAACTGTAAAGATGTGCCAGTATATATCAGCCAATTCTCCAAATGTAGACGTACCTCCAGTTTTAACCATTTGCACAATTGCCATGCCATCTACTACATAAGCTGTTGCACCTGTCTTGCCAACAGGTGGAAGCCGTCCATCAACATTTACTTCCTTTTCTAGTTCACTTAACAAAACACTTTTCACATTCTTTCTTTGAGTCCCATCCGTATGTGACAATGATAGTGGAACAGCAGACAGTTCATACGTCATCACTAGTTTTAAATCAACATCTCTGGACCTTGCGGCAATAATTAATCGACCAAATAGTTCGCGGTCAGATCTCACATTGTGAATTTTTTCATCATTTGTTTTGAGTTTTTTCTTCTGTGCTAGGCTGGCAAATGTTTTAAGTTTTAAGTGTGGCAACGTGTCCCAAAAGCTTCTCGTGTTAGTGTCCAGCCGCTCCTGAACAAAATTTTCCATAATCTCCTTACCAATGTCACAGGCGGAAACAAGTCTCTTGGTGATTTCACTAGGCAATACCACGCCAGTTGCAATGTTTACAAGCGGAAGACACTTGCTGTCGTCGTTTTCCGCAATATTAAAGGGATTGGTCATTATATCTGATGAGAACATCGAAAGTATCTTCTGCACATCGGTTTCGTCCCTGTTCATTCGATTAGTCCCCATTTCCTTATGTACTCCAAACATGTGACTATCTTGTAACCCACACATTTGCTTTGTGACCGTTGTTATGGCTGCCCTCTCGTGGCTAGTTAAAACCACCTCTCCAGAGCTCCTGGCTTTTGTGTTATTCCAATAATACCACCTCGCTTTTTGGAATCCAAATTAATCGATTGCTCTAAGGCCATATCTGTCCACACTTGATTGAATGGATGGTCTGAGCGACTTACGGAATGATTTCCATTCAAGAATTGTTCATGTACATGGGGATGTGTACTTGGAAGCATCTTCATGTCCGCAAGATATATTGGCAGCCATCTTGCATAATTGAACAAGTGTTACAGGCATAATTTGAATTATATGTAGACAATGACAATGAGAGCGATGTGAGGTGTAGTATTCATTTTAATTTGTTTTTCCACACCGATTACCACCACATCCATCTGTCTCATTCCAACCACCATTACCTGGGTGCTTTGTCAACAGTGGTACAGCTGGATATACAGATTCTATGATGGAGTTAGTATACATACATAAAATATAACCTTCACATTTCACCCTCGCCTTTGGTATATGCATGCAAAATGTATGTTGGATATATGTTAGGTCGATATCCGTCTAAATATCATATATGGTGAATCTAATACGATATTACTTTGAGTTATGACACGATCATGCTTATATCGTTGTGCACTGTGGATACAGCCAAAGCCTAGACCCCCTATGCAAAGAAATCAGGATAACTAATTAGTGTTACCACAATTTGTTTGTACAACAGGGCTTAAAATGTGTGGGACATGTCCCCCAAGCCACAGCAAGTGTCAGACCTTCCGAATACTGGGTGTGCTACGTCACGATTCTGACCTAGCTTTAGCTCCTGGACTATAGGACTTTCCTATTTCTTATTCTTTTTGGAAACTCCACTAATACATCCATAGACTCATCTCAGCGTTAAGCCTTGTTTTTACCATATCAAATTTCACCATGACTCCAAGATAACCATCTGCCTTCTAGAAGATTACCACCTCACTTCAAAATGAGTTGATTGTCCCAGACCAATGGGTCTATATGTAAGCATAACAGTAATTGTATCAAGAACTCAGAAGGATGAAAACACTGCTGCATGTATTAGTAATACTATTGACACCAAACTTGGAATGTGTGTTGCTCTTGGAGCTCTGTATAACACAATTCATTTTGATGTCAAGAGGTAAACACTCAAAGTTACATTGGCCCAATTAAGGAAACACATTGTGCCAATTAAGGAAACACATTGGGCCAATTAAGGAAACACATTGGGCCAATTAAGGAAACACATTGGGCCAATTAAGTTGGATGATAGCTCACGTTTTATTGAAGGGAGCCTCACCAAACTTGCTGCCCTTGGGGTACAAAGCACCCTATTAATTTTAGTGTCAAACGGTCAAATGTCGAGGTCACATTGACCCAATTCAGGAAATTGGGTTGCATTTCTGGCTGGTACCTCAATTTCTACTGAAGCAGTTTTCACAAAACCTGGTCTGTATGTTGCCATTTTTGAGGGGGGGGAGGGTTCTGAAAAATCCTATTTAGATATTGGGTCAAAAGGTCTAACATGCTCAATGCATGATGAATTTTCTGATAATACTTATTGTCATTCTTGTTTTCAGATTGATCGTATTCGATATGTTCTCAGCAGCTACCTTCGTAGCCGTTTACAAAAGGTGAGTGATTTCCACTTACATTGCTGGCTGGACACTCACACATAACATACTGATTGTGTTTATTTGTGCAGCATGCATCAGACACTAACTTATTAATTCATATAACTGACAGTAGGGTTTGGATGACATTTTGATATCTCGATGCGATTGGAAATAATGATTTTTAGCTCACCAGGTTTGAATCCTGAAAGACCAAGTGAGCTTATGCTGTGGCGATCATCCATCTGTACGCCAATTTGTGGCATCTTTCTTTTGTGGCCATCGTGGAACACCTAGTTTTCATTAAAACAACTCCAGAACCACTGAACGGAGTGGGCCAAAATTTGGGAGATATGATTAGGCACTAGGGGCCATTAAAGTTTGTTGATGGGAAGTTTATACATATGTAAAGAAAACATGCCCGCCATTGGCAAATCAAAATGTAGCGTGTTTGGCTGTCATATTGGATTTTTTTATTTGATGGATTTTGATGCCAAAATTAGTTTGATATAGTTTTTTGAGTATGCTGATCAGGGTTGGGGTCAATTCCGATTGGGATTGGAACTGATCAGTCAATTCCAATTCAATTCCGGAATTGGAATTGATAGATCTGAGGACTCCGGAATTGGAATTGATAAATTCTAGTACGTTGGAATTGGATTTGGAATTGATAATTTGAATTGGCAGGAATTGATAAATTCCAATTCAATTCCAATCAATTCCAGTCGTAATTTGTGACAGATTTACTGACCATTGTTGGCTATAAAATGTACATGTAATATCTGTAAATTATACATTGCTCTTTATATGCCCATAATGCTTTTCATCCTAAATGATCTATTTACCACAATTCATTCTATATGCAGGTTGATGATATTTATTATGCTAGCTGTTATTAGATGCTTTATTGAATATTTTAAAATTAATTTGACTCCTATGGCTGCAACAGTTTCTATTAAAATTAATTTAAAAAACTTAGTTACATGTTTGGTTTGAAGACTAGAATTTGAGATACTGATAATTCAGTGATGAGCAAGTTAGCCCGTAACCATTTAACACATAAGCCAGCCAAAACACCTTCTGCGATGAATTTCAGAAATGTGCATTGGCAGGCCAATGGAAGACTATTTTTGAAAGTTTACCACTGGAGTGGCTAGCTGGATAACTGAGTCAGTAATTCAAAATTTTCAAAAATTATCTCACTCTGAATTGAAAGAATAAAGATCTGATAAATGCTATGAACTTTAATATATTATTGAATTAACTCAATTCTCCCTGACGAGTGACCAATTAAGCCGTTTATCCTATGTGAGCTTTGTACCGCCATTAAAGCTGTTGATCTTGAAATTATTTCATTCTGCATTCCCTGGAAATGGGTTTTCATCTCTATGAAATCATGCCATCTTTAAAATCATACAAATTAGTTAAAATGATTTCAAATATATAAGCTAGAACCAAGATAACCAAATTGGGTTAAAATTATTCATCAAGATGTTAGCAATAGTGTTCAGTAAAGTAATAACTATCATCTGCGTGGAATGAAATGGGTGAAGAAAGCGGTACATTACAAGATAATTGCCCTGTAGTTATACCCTCCTACATAACAAAGGAATCATTGAACAACCCCCCTCTGGGAAATGTCTCATCATTTAAAACAGACTCCTGGACTAGAGGTGTTATTCAAACTCTACATACATGTGCTCAGTACTCTCACTCAGTACTGTGCTATATACATTGTATTCTAATGCTTTTAATGCAAACATTTATATAGCAAGGTTTACATGTATGTATAATAATTAGATATGGCATTAACCTTTAGCCCTATTCATCAGAAAAAAATGCATTAGGCTATAATTAAGTCAAATGAACTAAAAATAAGATCTGCTGAATGGTGACTTTTTGGACAATAATATGACTGAAAGATTTAACTACCTGCTGGCAACAACAATTTTTATTCTGATTGTTTTAAATATTAACCGAGAAGCCAACCAAAAATGCCTTCTGCACTGGTCTTGAGGAAGGATCATGTATATGTATGCTAAGAGACTATTTTTGAAGATTTACCAGTGGAATGACTGATTCCATAACTGAGCATTGTTAAATTTAAAAAAATAGGCTTCTCTTATCCTGCAAATGGACATTTGCTAATGATAAATCTAGTTTTTCTTGGCCAATCTTGGGCATTAAATGGTTAAAATATAACAATGTGGATCTCAAGTAAATAATGGTATGGAATTGGAATTGGACTTGGAATTGATCAAATGGCATTGGAATTGGAATTGAACTTTTCTGGGTGGAATTGGAGTTGATAAAATGAATTGATGTGGGAATGGAATTGGAATTGATAAAATGAATTGAGATGGAATTGACCCCATCCTAGATGCTGATTTAAAATTTGCCGCTTTCTAAACTGTTGGATAAACTCTCATACTAAATCAATAGGAAATTAAAAATATCCTCCTGCGTTCTAACCACTGGGCCAATTTCAATTATATTTAGCAGGAAGCAATCTTATGGCATAGTGATCCAAATTTGGTCAAATGAAGCTGATCGGCCAATTTGGGTGGCGATCTTGGATTTTGACCGATTTTTTGAAATGTCTAAAATCTCTGAAACCGCTCGAGGGATCGATTCAAATCTCACGAAACATCATCTAGGGCAACAGCTGAACCAAGATTGTTCGAGGGAACTTGATTGCTTCAATGGCCATCTTTGATGACTTAGTTTTCGCAAAAACAACTTCTTTAGAACCGATTAAGTTAACGGATCGGGCCAAAATTTGCTAGATATGATTATGGACTAAGGGCCATTAAAGTTTGTTCAAGCTGATATTTAAAAAACATACCATTGCCGCCATGGACCGATCAAAATGTTGTGTGTTTGTGGCCATATTGGATTTTTTTTTATTTGATTGATTTTGAAAACAAAATTGGTTTTATATAGGTATTTGCCTATGCTGATTTCAAATTTGCGACTTTCGAAACTGTCAGATAAACGGTTTGGCGGCCATCTTGGATTCTTTTCCTGCCAACAACTCCCATACTAAAGCAATAGGAAATTTAAACTGTTTTTTGTCGAGAAGCATTAAGTTGATTTAAATTATATTTGGAAACGAACATCCTTAAAGCATAGAGATCCATGCTTGTTCAAAGCTGATCGGCCAATTGTTCCCCTGACCATTTCATTTGAGACATGGAATGACTGGTTAAATTGTCAGTTCGGTCTGCTCTTCTCAAATAGACATATTTCAAAGCCACTGCAGGAGCTGTTTTTTCACCTCTTGATCAGTAAAAAGTTAATCATTAGGTTTGGAATTTTCTTGTCACTAGCCCTGCTAGTTAGGCGTGGGTTTATCCAGGATAAACTCCCAAACCAAAGATGCATATGAATTATTAGACATGTTAGAATACAAACAAGGGGCCAGTTTTCAAAGGGTAAGGCCATCCATAAAAAAAAAAGATTTTGTTTCTTGCAAACCGGGTGGAGAATAAAGACCAGTAGGGGAAATTTTTATTTTTTTCCAATTATTAATTTATTTTAAAAAGGTCATAAATATTTGTTTTTCAGATATTTGACTTAAATGTCCATTAAATGTAGTCGTAATTGCGAAATTTGTCATGTTTTTCATGACACAATTAGCAAAAAGGATTCACATTGCATACAAATGGCATTAAAACATTTGTAATTTGTATAGTTTTACAAATGTCTGCATGTTTTAACATTTATGCTGGGTATAAAAATTTTTTGTTCCCGGCCGGGTGAAAAAAAAGAAAAATTTCACCCGGGAGCTTTACAAGAAACAAAACTTTTTTATTTTGGCCTAATTAACTCTTTACTCCTCAACTTTGTTCGTCATAGAAAATGTATATTTCTGAAGATCACTGCAGCAGGAGCCATTGTGGCTAGCTGGATGCACCATTCTCATTGGTCTATTTTCTGCATTGCAACAGTGCATGACTTATGCACCTTTGTGAAAACACACACAGAACTGTAATACTTGTCTGACATGATGTTTTGTAGATTGAGAAATATACAGCACATATACTGGATCAGGAGTCTCGGCGGCCGGCGGAGGACAGCCCACATTTAACACCAGATGAATATACATTTGCTAAAGAGTAAGTCAGTTATCGATTGAGAAAGTTACTGCTTTAAGATTAACCCTTTAATGGTCAAGCCGGTCAAAACTATCCTCTTCACTTGTCTTCAGGAGGTCATTTACACACCAAGAGAATGCAATTTTTTGGCTCGACTTTACGAAGTAAAACAAGCTATTGCGATATTGAGAGGTTGTCTGGCGGCGGCGTCGTCAAAATCCAATTTGCCTTTAGCTCAACTTTCCTGTTTATATCTAATGTTTGGTTAATCATAATGGAGGTCAAAGGTCAAGGTCACTGTGACCTAGGCTTGCACGATTTTTGCTTTGAAACATGGCGATTGATTTTGCACCAAAAAATTAGTGATTTTCGATTAAATCGTATGTCCAAATTCCCAAAAGTATAAACCGGGGTAACGTGACAAGTCACGAAAACTTGAAAAAGGAATTTCTAGAAAAAGTTGAAATAAATCATTAAAAAAATAGTACGAAAGTAGAATGCAATTTCATGCGACAAATTCTTACCATCCTACGTCTGTGGTTAATGTATGCTTTATATCCATCATCGCGGGAGTGAAATTATTAATTGGGACCGCCTAAATATTGCGTATAGTTTAATAAACATCATTTATTTCATAAAAATTTGACATAAAATGTCGAGAAAAATATAAATCACGTGATGTATCAGCTTCCGCTTATAACCTCCCTTTGTAGCACAAGTTTATGTCATTACCCGAGTAGCGCGAAGACGCTAATATTAGTCCCCGAGAGATACTGCGCAATCCACATACATGGACGGTAGCTTCGAGTAGCTATGAGAGTGCTGACGTAAACTAGTCCTACAGTGCAGCTTATAGTTGCTTTCAGAATGTATGATTTACATTTAAGACTAATCAACAGAACGCACACCAAAATACAACAATCTGGTTTGCTGTTGCTTTATTTTCTTTAATTAGACATGACAACCGAATCAAAAAAGGACACATTTATTACACCGCCAGACCTTGATATTAACTGAAATTTCTAACTAGAATTATAAAGAGTTATGTTCACTGATTATTGCCTAACACTGCAACTAAGTATATACTTGGTATTTCACGACAGACTCAGGGTCTGCAGCGAAAGAAAGAAAACTATATGGCGATTCTACTTAGTACCTAGCTGGTTTTCTCAATGACAACGGTGTTGCCTCACTATTGTTAGCTTGTTTATCTTAGCGCTTTGTGTTGTGATTAGTAATTATTCAACACGTGCATTGCACAGCGGGATATAAACACAATGAACACAGGCGTGAATCGATTGTAATTGTACTCGTGTACTGCTAAATGTGACTTCAGATTTGAAATTTTTGACAATGTTCTGATTCTTCCTCAATTACATCATAAAAATCGTGATTTTAAAAATAAATCAAACTTCATGATTAAATCGAAAAATCGTGCAAGCCTACTGTGACCTTGCTAAAAATCCTATTTTTTCAACTTTAACATTTTCCGTTTAGCTCAATCTTTCTGTTTATATCATGTTTGTTTAATTATTCTGAACACAAACTTGGATACACACCTTATAATGACACGACATCACACAATATTGTTGGGGTCAAAAGGTCAAGGTCACTGTAACCTTGGTAAAAACCTTTTAAATTTTAACATTTTCCATTTAGCTCAACTTTTCTGATTATATCTCATATTTGGTTAATCATACTTGACCCAAACTTGGGCACATGTCTCCTTATAATGACACGGCATCACACAATGATGTTGGGATCAAAAGGCCAAATGTCATGGTCACTGATCATACACATGTCGACCGTCTGTCGTTTGTCATACCTCCATCAACTTTTGTTTAAAAATTCTAGCCTCATTAACCGCTTGGCAGATTTCAACCTAATTTTTTGGGTGGCCATTTGGATTTTCTTTTAACTTTCCAGAACCATTGAAAACACTACTCCTTAATTAGTCGCCCGATTTCAAGGAAACATATCATGGTATGCTTCAACATATCAAACAAGAATTTTGATTGGTCAGCTTCTTTGGTGTCCATCTGATGATTTTTTGAAAATTATCCCGTTGTATTTACCGGTATTTAAATGCAAATGGTTCAAATGCAAATGGTCCAGGTGAGAATTACAGGCCCTTGGGTCTCTTATTGATAAGAGTATTGATAAGCCTTCTATATTTATTTTATGTTTGAAGTCAAGGTTCCTAGTTCATTGCAAAATCATAAAGTCAAGCTTCATGGGTGCATTGCAACCACATTACTTGCTTAAATTTACCACAGTATTGACTGGCTCGGTTACAGTTACCGAGCCAGTCATTACTGTGGTAAATTTAAAAAAAGT
The DNA here is from genome assembly GCA_034401795.1 of Chaetoderma sp. LZ-2023a. Taxonomy (NCBI): domain Eukaryota; kingdom Metazoa; phylum Mollusca; class Caudofoveata; order Chaetodermatida; family Chaetodermatidae; genus Chaetoderma; species Chaetoderma sp. LZ-2023a. The sequence continues at coordinate 45,887,656 of CM067369.1, read as the reverse complement.
ATATTCTCTTGGCCTGTAAATGAATTAACTAAGCAAAAATTTCGAATCTCTTGACCATTAAATGGTTAAAATGATATCATCCTTATGTGGCAACAAACTGGACAATCTGTCATAGGACATGATTCAGCTGTCATTTATGCTGATTGGACATAATGGTCTCAGTTTTTCTTGAGTCCCTCTGTATTTGGCTGTTTTTCATTGACTGTTTCTCATTTGCTACAGATTTTAACCAAACTTATGGTCATGTCTTTCCATCTTGTATACAAAAATTGTATTGGGTGCACAATACTTGGAACGTTTGCTACTTCTTGTCTAGAAAATTAATTTTCTTCGTGACTATTAGGCTTAGACACTTACTTTATACATCAATCTATTTCTCTTAGATGGCAGATTGTTGCTGAATATTTTGAAAACAAGCCACCAACAAATTTCAGTCAAATTGTTTTCGAAATAATCAACATATCCAGAGTTAAACCCAATGGAAAATGTAGTCTGCAGAAATTCATCAGCCAGACAGTTAATGTTTAAAAATATTTTGTTTAATTTTTCTAGGTACTTAGAGAGTCGAGACACGCATTTCAAGTCATTAGTTCTGAAACATATGCCACCAAATCTACAGGGACTTGACCCAAAACAAACAGGTTGAATTAGCTAACTATAATTACTTTTATAGTAATATATTGAAACTAATTTAACTGCAAACCATTGCTGCCTAAGGCAGCAACGGCCTCCAACTAAATTTGTTTCAAATTACTGTGTAGATATATGTCTGTTTTGAAATTAAAATACTAAATTTTCAGGTATAATTGACTTAGTTCATAATATATGCGATGCAGCTAGTATTTTCATTTTAAGATTTAGTTAGGAAATTCTTAATGCTTGCCACACACTTGCATTATAATCGCAATTATAATCACCATTCACAGTGAATATTTGTCCCTGAGCCATTCGCATGAAAAATCTCATGTCTGCGGATGACTGCGTCTAATTATTGCGTGCTATATTAGTGGCTTACAACCGGTCAGAAGTGATACATCTGTTATCTGATGTCACAATCAAAATTATGTAAGTCTTATTTAGTCAAAAAGTCTGTCATAAATGTCTATGAATACACCTTTCCCACATTAACGCCGTTATAGTGGGATTCCCCTAAATCAATGCTCACAGCTCCAAAGCTGGCTGGTAATGCCAACAACAAGCAGCTGACCCGCATTGAGTTACGATTACACTAAAATATACCGCAATTTAATCTGTTCCTATCAGGGTTGGGTTTTGGACTGTCCAAAACTAATTTTGAACAGACCTTGTCCAAAACCTGTCTAAAACCTGTCTTAAAGGGTTTAAACCAGTCCAAAACTGTCCTAAACTGTCCAAAACTAATTTCAGCATATTTGTACTATGCTTATTCATGCTTACTTACTAGTCTTAGTAATAATGCAATAAAAGAAACAAAACACCATAATAACATACAAATTGTATTACATTGTACAAATATTATGCATGTTAACAGATTAAGATTACAGGCATGAAAATTCAGTTTTATGAAATGTGTAAGAGGTATGACATGTTGCTTATGCTCATTTAACCTACAGTAATCTAAATCAGACAGTCCTCTCAGCATCCTATAACAAAAGACAAGCTTTGATGCTTTCTCTACTCCTAGTCTGTTCCGGATATTTGTATGTATTTAACTGAAATTGCTATAGATTCTTTCAATGGATACTGATGAGGCTGGCGCATCCATCAATTGAAGGGCCATGTCTATAAAAATCTGCAGACACCTAGAGGTTTCAGACCTTTCCACCATGTCAGTGGAGGTACCTGGACAGCAGCATCAGAGAAATAAGATACAGGAAATGGCATGCTCTTGGCTTGGTAAGAGATTAATGTCGCTATGAAATTTGAATCTTTACTTATAACACATTTGTTTACGATTTCAAGCTGATCTGGTGTGAGCAGCTCTCTTTGGTACTTTGGGTGTAGTGTGTATGCCACAAGGTGCTCTGGCAAGACTGCCTTGTGAAAACGAGCAGATACATGCTTTTTATGTGGTTCAAGCAAAGTGTTGTTCTTAAGGTTAATCCAAACATTACATGCATCAGCCAGTGGTGCCGAGTCACCCTGACAAATATCAATCGCATGGGAAATAGGTCTTAGCTGATCTGCTAAGTCTCTGGCTTTCTTAAATAGGTTATAATCCATTATCTTTCTAATAATAGCACTCTAACTCTCCCTCGTGGTCCTGGACAATTTTCATGAAGTGTGATCTGTTATGAATGAAAGAGTCTATACACATTAGTTGACTCTTCCACCTTGTGTCACAAGGAAGCTGTGGCTTCATACTGCCAGGGCAATCGGAGAGCCAGGATAATGGTTTGTGGTGATTCCTAAAATATTTCTGAATTTCAACTATATGTTTAATTAGTGAATCTGGTGTTATATCTTGTCCTAACAAGTTCAACCAGTGTGCTGAACAGCCATATACAACTAAATCATTATCCTCTGCCTTTAAATTGTCACGCATCTTTTCCATGTTTTTCGCATTATCTGTAACTATCGTCCTGACTGCAGTTATATTTCTGCTTAGCATGCTTAATTGTCTCCTGGCATTTAACCGTACAGTTTTCATCGAACCAGTGTCATAACTATGTAGAAAGAAACTCTTTCCTTCAACTTGCAAACACGATGCTATAATTGGCTCATTGTGCACATAGCTCCAACCATCCTCTACTAAGGTTGCAGTCTTGCCATTCAAAATCGCCTTCATATCTTCTGTCACCTGATCGTGGACTGTATCCAACAGTGTGCCACCGATTTGCTTATGGGAAGGTGGTTTATATCCAGGGCGTAGTAATTGAACAACCTTTATAAACTGAGGATGCTCAACAAGTGAAAATGGGAGGTTGCATGCATAAAACAGCCTTGCAATTTCTACGTCGATTGCCGATTTCATCGAAGAGCTGGTGAAGATGCAGTGACGACTAAGGTCTGGTTGAACTGAAACTACTTGATGCTTTATTGGTGGCGACAATGGCGAATCTTCTCTGGCACGCTTTGTGGGTGCTGCCGCAACTCGTTTCTGAAATAAGAAATACATGTACATGTATATATTGTAAAGCAAAGTCAAATTCACTGCGCATGTGTGTTTATTTTTATGTCCTATAATTACTATTTATCCTATAAAAGTGTGAAAAGAAATATTCTGTTGAATATTTTGAAATTAATTTGAGTGGAAGCTGTTGTTGCCAAAGGCAGCAAGAGCTTACAGTCAAATTATTTTCCAAATATTCAACATATTTCTTGCATGTTTGATTTGAAAGGAAAATAATGGGATTAATGGATGAAATGGTTAAACTACCCTTCCCTCTGTTTAAACAGTGACTATAACTACTATATTTGTCCAAAAAAGTACACAAAGATATTCTGTTGAATATTTTGAAAATAATTTGACTGGAAGCTGTTGCTGCCTTAAGCAGCAACACCTTCAGGTTAACTTATTTTCAAAATATTCAACATATTTATGGTTCAGTCCATTTACATGTAGCGTAGAGTAATTTCAGCGGTGAAAGGGTTAGCTGTACTTGGATTAGTTAACTATAATAGCAATTAAAGGCTCATTCACTTGTAGGTGTTACAAAATAACATCTACTGAAGTGACTGCTGGTCATGCAGGTTATCTGAACTTAGATCTGATTTCCCCACACAGAGCCTATTGTTAATACCTCCAGCCAGCTTCCACACTCAAAGGCATAGACATCATAGTTGAATAATTACAGCCTGTAGTTAACTCTCAATAATAATGAATGACCAGAAATGGCAAATTCCTTACAAGTTAACAGATTTTCTGTTGAATATTTAGACAGTAATTTGCCTGGAAGCTGTTGCTGCCTGGGGCAGCAACAGCTTCTAGTCAAGTTATTTTCTAAATATTCAACAGTTTTCCTATTATACAATCTGACTGAAAGTAGTTGCTATCTTATTAAAGGATTTTACTGCAGTTACATGCTCTAAGATAACAATTACTTTCAGTAAAATTGTTTTCAAACAAATCTTGTATATATGTTAAGTGATATAGAAGTTACCTCTTCACTGATGATGTGTTCTGGAGTCGGTGTCTCATGCTTCTGATAGTGGGCTTTCATTCTTGCTACTTTATTTACAAGTTTGTAATCACATTCTCTACACTTAGCAAATGATTTTCCATTACTCTGAACTTCTAAGAAATGCTTCCAAATTGGATCCTTAGGCCTACCACCCTTAAAATACATCTTTGATCAAATATTTCAAATAACATCAAAAGTTAATATTATACTGAGTAGAATTATATAGTGATGAAATAAGCTGATAATTGTATTAATTGTCAGACTAGAGGTTAGTCACTGTATGCTAGTTGTGTAAACATGTATCAGAGGAATATTGTAGTATAAACATAGCCATGATAGCTATCAAAAAGCAATGAGAAAACTTAACTAGCAGGGCTAAGTCAGCTAATAGTAGTAAAAACATCTTAACAGACTTACTGTCACTTACATACATATGAGCTGTGATCTTATGATCAGTGTATATATGTGTTGGCAATTTCAAAGCAGGTAGACAGGCACTTAATGTTTAGACAAATACATGCACTATCAGTAGATTCAGTTGTATGTCTTCCAGGTTTTAATCCCTGAATCACAGTCTAGTCTCAATTATAAGGAAAAAAACCCTCCTGAATATTTTTGAAACTAATTTGACTGGTAGTAACGGGTTTTAATCAACTTAAAATATAATTTAAGCTTATGGAGAAATATTTTTGACCAGGATTTTAGGTTTTGGACAGTTTTGGACACTTCAGGTGTCCAAAACCGATTTTGAGCGGACGGTTTAAACCTGGTTTAAACCATGGTTTAAACCACTAGTGTCCAAAACTTACCAACCCTGGTTCCTATGATAAACTAAAATCACAATATTATTGAAGCCATACATCATTGGAAAGCGCATTCTACTTCGAATAATACTTACCAGATGTACTATTATGATAATGTCTATTATCCAGTCTAGCTCAAAATAAACAATCAAAACTCCGCACTCTCCTGGTCCTGCCCATACTGTGTCCGGGAATACCATAGCCGCAGGTACCGAGTCTATTCCCAATCACAGTCAGATTCGTCTATTTTGCGCTTGTTTCAAGTCGCATGTGTTTAGAGTGTCATTTAATTGATAAATTAAGCAGTTTTAGCGCGTGTTTGTGAAAACCATCGCTGGACTAATGGAGGAACTAGGGAAATCATCACAGGGGCAGGTTGTATCAATCTAGAATTTATACATTCGTGCCATAATGACTGTTTGAAATTTCCTTAAATTGGCACATTGTTTTATAATGTTAGCCATTGTTGGAGTCGCTTCTGTACCCGTTAACTTTTAGTTTTAATTCGGGTACTCGGTTAATTTCTCTTGCGACTCGGTTCCTCTAAGATGGATGCGCCTTTAGCCAAGATGGCGGCGCCCATGTAATATGTCGTTATTGGCTTGGTGTATCCAGGCACTCTGTTATCGCCGATTTTAGCTCTCGCTTCATTGTCGAGGGTGTTTGTAGTGATCGGCGAGGTTTTCTTGGTTATTTAACGTTAGTTAAAGGCTGAGTTGTGTTTTGTAAAAAATTTTCACTCAAAAAAGTTTCAAATATTTCCTGCCTAAGACTTGTTATCATTAATTTAAGAGAAAGTTAATGTGTTTAAGAAATCTTAACTATCAAGTCTATTGTGCGTATCGCTCGTCATCACTTGTCATGTGCAGCATTTTAATTCTTCTCTGTGTTCGCAGAAACCGAAGAACCCGGACACGTTGTGCCAGAAGTGCAACAGGTTCATGAAACGGAAGTATCTTGGTCATCACTGTGTGGCGTGTGCGAAGTGTAAGGTCGGAAGCCCTTGTGATGTGTGCGTCAAGTGGTCGTCGGCAATGGTGGCTGAGTTTGAATTCAATTGCCTAAACATTAATGTATTATCCTTTATATTTTCCTAAAATTTTCAGTTATTTGCATGTACAAAATACACCATTATACCTATATTCATTAAATCAATTGGACAAATCAATAGGGGGGTTATATCTTAAAATTACAATTAACTGGATAAAGTTTTACAAAAATATAAAAGCTACCGGTAATACAGAAATATATAGAATATTGACTTGGCTTTCCAATGATTTATGACTTCAATAATGATCAATGATGGTATTATGAACAGGGTTATTCGTATATAAATTGTTTTAAATGTGTTGTATCTGAGCCCAATGGTAAAGTAATACTGTTCTCCATCACCCAGTGAGTTTACCAACACATGTGTGATGTATGCAGGAAAACAAAGGGCTTGTCGACACACAGGATACAGTCATAGTCAAATTTTAAAACTCAATTCAAATTAAAAGATGGACTGGTGTTCATTTTCAACAAATTTGTTGGAAGCTGTTGCCGTCATTTTCGTGCATATCACCCACTATATGTGGCAGCGTCGTAAAATTTTTGGAAAAATGTATACCAGTTTCTTTACTATTGACACAGTAAAAGATATAAATATTGACATCAGAGTAGTAAGGGTTAAAATACATGTAATTGAAACTCATGCATTCATTGTCCACATCTTGTGACAATTTTTAAAACAGGTAGCATAGGATAATGGGGTTACACATTCATATGCTAACGGTGTTTTTACTACATCAGTGACATATCTGTATAAGACTTGAGTACAATTTCACATCTGGTTGATATTAAAACTTGTGTGACGGGTGGCGGGATCGTTGCCAGACCAGGTGGTTGGTGGTATATGGGACGCTGCCTTGCGCAGTCACATCGTTGCCAGACCAGGTGGTTAGTGGTATATGGGACGCTGCCCTGCGCAGTCACATCGGTGCCAGACCAGGTGGTTGGTGGTATATAGGACGCTGCCCTGTGCAGTCACATCGTTGCCGGACCTGGTGGTATATGGGGCACCACCCTGCGCGGTCACATCATTGCCAGACCTGGTAGTTGGTAGGCTTTCTGGCTGTACTTCTAATACAATTTTACGTGGACTCGAACAGCTCTCAGAGACACATTTTCTAGTTTCCTCTTTTCCAGTCGTCATATTGCTTCCCTCTTCTGCCATGCTTAAGTGTAACTACGTCTGCCTCGCAGTCAGACTTGGTGGAGTGGCGCAGACGTTGCAGTATCCTGCAAGTAATGAGGTGGAGATGGGATAAGTGGTGGCAAGAGGGGACAGTTTTCTTAACGTCCAGACCAACATTTGAGATGATGGTTCATGCCTTAGCGATTCTAATTCTACACAGGCTAACAGTAGCGTTAGTAGTTAGTAGACAGCTGTAACGGTAGACTTTCCCTAGTCCGTAGAATGGCCATTATTCAATGACACATGGGTAACCTTGAAGCGGACAAGACATGGTGTCTTTTGGATAATGTCAGTAGACGCTGCTTAAAGCTTGTCACTAACTCCTCCTAGGATGTAGGGAATCACACTAACACTTTCACTCACGTTAAAGTGGTTAGTCACTGCTTTTGCATCCATTGGTGACTAGTCTCTGTTGTTTCTCGGTGGAGAACTCATGTGCCTAACCTGCTATGTGTAAGACTACGGAAAATGAATCTACAACACACATGCATGCACTGCAAATGGAATGGTGGAGAGAGAGAGAGGATGCCAATATTTATGTACATGTACAAAAGGCAAGGTCTATGAATCTTATTGGCTCCACCTACGACATACCATGGATCCTATTGGCATCAATCATCCAGATTGGTAAGCCCTACAAATCATTCTGGTCGTCCAGAATCATATACGATAATAGTGCGAAATGGGATCCAAAGGAAGAACAATCACTGAGCATGTGCAGTGAGTGAGACCCAAAGCCGGACCAAAGGCCTATAATAGGGGACACAAACACAGTGTCAGGCATCCGACTTGCATCCTAAACCTTCAGGACAAGTATACAGATCCAGAGTCGTGACTTTCCACGTTATAAATAATGCAGTGAGAAGACGGTGGAACGACTTCTGGTCCTCCCTGCTGTTGTTATGACTGCTACTGTGTCTCGCTTATCAAAACTCTGTCTGCTGCACTATGCGTGTCTGTTAACTGAAACACTGTTTACTCAGGCATAAGAATTTCCCGCGGTTTTGAAAATAATTTGGTGACCCACGTGAATCCGGTGAGAAAATTGGGGGGGAGGGTGTGTGTGTGTGTACCTATGCGTATACATAGCGAGAGCAACATCGTTACAGATATGTGTCGACGAAAATGATATCCTCCGGCGGGGTATTCCCTTAAATTTGCGCACGCTCGAATATGTCAGTGTTCAATTCGCGATGACTACTTCTAAAATATCTTCTTAAGCGTGAGCTGGCTTTGTTCGTGTATGTCTGAAATATCTGTAGTAAATCCGAATGCCACCAGCATGTAGAGATTTATAACGACATCCTAAACTAATAGCACTTTTCTGCGTAGTCGAACGCAGTCGGCCAAACCCGCGATGTAAGACGAGTTTTGATTAGTTACTAATATATATGTAATGCTTGAACTCATAGAGCAATGAGACTAGATTCTTAAATTTAATTACCATTCATATGATACATGTAACTGGTGTTAATTTTTGAAAGATTTTGCCATACAAAGGTATTAATCTCATCTCCAATGTTATATTGTATTCATAGAGTATGGTATATAGATTCTATATCATTCACTTCTCAGCACGGTCATTTATCTGTATCACAATTATTTGCCTTTCTACCCTTTAGTACTCTGCCCAAAAACAGCTGCTGTAGTGGTTATGGAAAATGTCCATTTGCCAGTCGTGAGGCCTATTTTTGAAGACTTACCACCAGAATGACTGGCTCGATAACTGAGCCAGTCAGTCCAGTGGTAAATCTTCTAAATTAATCATCTTGGTCTGCAAATGTTGATGTTGGTGCCACCATTCCCTCCTCAAGTCTAGTGTGTGATGTCATTTACATGTTAATACAACACATTCTTTAGTATGTAATAAGTAATATTTATGTTCAATTTTTGGAACTAATTTGACTGGAAGCTGTTGCTCCTTAATGCAGGAACAACTTCCAGTGAAGCTTATCTCAAAATAGTTAGCACTCAGCAGCTTAGCTATATGGTTGCTTTTACATCAAATTGTTCAACTATACTGAGTGACGGGCAGAATTTTTTTGTTTTACCTGTCATGTTCAAAGTAGTACCTGTTCAGCGATATGGGTGTACAGGGTACAGATGACCGTTTATCTCAATTTTAGAGCACTAGCAGGGGGGGGGGGGGGGGTCGGGGGGTCTACTGAATATTAAAAAAATAATTTGACTGGAAGCCATTGCTGCCTTAGGGAGCAATGGCTTCCAGGCAAATTATTCTCAAAAAATTCAGCAGATCTCCAGTCAGTGCCTCTGTCTCTTTAAGTTGAGGTAACAGAGTTTCCTCGTTGAAAGGGTTAATAAAATGTACAATTCATTCTAACTAATGATTTGGAGCCCAACAATTGATATATCTATTTCATAGTTGAAATTTAGTGCATATTTAATCAGTCAACCTTTTACCTGTGACATGTGACAGGCAGATTTTCTTTATGACTCACCACCAGCCAAATCCACTTATCAATGACAGGTACTAAAACAGATAAATAGCCTGTACACCAGTGTTGCTGAACAGGTACTCCGACAGGTGGAACAAAATTCTACCTGTTACTCAGCACAGTTGAATAATTTTAAGCATTTCGGGATAGGTTTTCTTTAGGCTGTCTATGGCAGCAACAGCAACATCATTACCAGCTTGCAACCAATTTCAGCAACAGACTAAAAATATTTGTTTTTGTTTGCAGCCATACTCGTAAGCTACTTTAAACCAAAAGCGCAAATGGTTGTGGTGGAGTACCTTTCGTCTCTGGAGCTTACCAAAGTCGACACAATCTCAATCTACAATGCATTGGTCAAATTGTTTGATGAACATAGCATTCCATGGGAAAACCTTGTGTCAATGTTAATGGATTCATGATTGCGATGTCATGCACGGGATTAGAAAAGTGTGTTCGGCAGCTCAAGGCACCTAACCTTTTAGATATTGATGGCGACTCATGCCATTCTATCCATAATTGTGCAAAGCAGTTTTGTGCACCATTTACTAGTTATTTAGAGGGACTATTCACAGATCTTTTTAATGATAATAAGTGGTCATCTGACGTGAAGGAGTACCTTTCCGAGATCTGTGAGTTTTTTACTGTGAAATTCAGTGTTCCAGCAAACTATGTGTCTCATCGTTGGTTGTCTGTTTATGATGTTGCACTTGGTACAAAACATCTGTTAGATGCATATGTTGTGTTATATTATGCATTTCTAAACCCAGAAATCATACAAGAATCGGCTACACGAAATTATTTGTGATTGCAGTAAAGCGTCAAAGAGTAGGATCCATGAAATTAATGAAAATCTAGCCAAAAAGAAAATGACAGAGGATGGGAAGAACAGGAAGCAGCCAATTGTTGTAAAGCTTTTGTATCAGCATAAGCAAACATGCCTTACTTTGAACTTTTATATCGCTACCTTAGCCATTCTAAAAAAGATATGTGTGTTTCTTCCAAGGAGCAAACACACTTGTGTACCAGCTTCATGACAAACAATTGGCTGTTTTTACACAATTTTTGGCATTGTTTGTCAACCCAGAGTATATTATTAATCAGAGCCCTGCACATCTGAAATCCCTTGTGTTAGATCCTGACGATACAAGCAAAGTATATCTTGGGAAGTCACATATGTTTGTTGGCGGAGAGAACGAGATTATTATTGGAAAATCAAGAAAGGATGATAAGATTGTGGAATAGTTTCGGGCACGAGTTGCTGACAGCTATGTCGTATGTGGTGCATATATGCAACAAAAGCTTCCTCTTGATAGTGATGTCGTGCAATCACTAGCATGTCTTGATCCGCTTGTAAGAAGTCACTCGCGTGCAGGAAGTGGGATAAAGAAACTTGTTAATCAGCTTAGAACTTGGACATGTATTAAGTGACGATGAAAAGAAAAATCTTTCCCTTGAGTTGATTACATTTCAAGTCGATGCAGACTTACCTCACTACACAGTTGATTCTGATGCAGTGCAATGATGGTCAACGGTTATGGCTACTGGTAAATATCCAGCATTGTCAAAGATTGTAGCTGCTGCAGGACTGGGTGTGTTTCATGGCCCTTAAGTTGAGTCTTCCTTTAGCGTCATGCATAAAGTCATTGACAGTAAAAGAAACAGGTTGAATTTGGACATTTATAGTGCTTATCATTATACAAAATATAGCCTTCGCGCAAAGATGTCTGCCATCACATACCTATGTAGATGTGATGTTCGGTATTCACCGGTTAACAAGAGACTCTGTCACAAAATGAGGAGTGCAGGGGATGCATCCAAGGCAAAGAAAATGCAGGTTACAAGCATGAAAACTGAACGACAGCAACAGTACAAATTATCGATGCAGAAAGCTTTCAGTAATGAACAAGTCAAGCCAGACTGAAAGTAGAGCAGAAGGAAAAGGATTTTCGTCTTGCTCATGAATAAAGGGAAGGAACAGGCAGAAGAAACCGTCTTTGGAAGAGTTGGTTTGTAAGAGGAAAGCTTCAAATTTAAAGAAAACATGTTAAGTACCGGCCTCTGTATTTAATTCAGTCTATGTCTTCTTTTTCGGAACATTGAACATCAAAGTTTAGTTAAGAGTTGTGTAACTGTTTATGTTTTCCAATGGATTAATGTGACTTGTTAAGTACCAGCCTATAGATTTCATTCATTCTATGTCTTCTTATTCGGAACAGTGAATGCCAATGTTTAGAACTAGTGTAAATGTTAATTTTTCCCAGACACCAAGGATTTAATGTGACTTCGTTCTCTTTAACCCAGCTGACGATGTTTTCATGGAATATTCCCTCATTTATATCATAATTATCTGCTTTGTAATATCGAGTGAATGTTGAACAATGATCGCCGCCATTTTGTCTCCTCAAGCGATAGTATGTGATATCATGTAAGTGCCACTACACTACATTCTTTATTATGTAATACTCATCCTGTTGACTATTTCAAAACTAATTCAACTGGAAGTTGTTGCCGCCTATGGCAGCAATAACTTCCAGGCAAATTAGTTTAAAAATATTCAACAGCTTACCTGTATGATTGCTTTTATACCACATTGCCAAACTACAGCTGGTACCTCTATGACTGAGTGTGTATACCGAGGCAGACACGCTCGGTTTTTTCTGATTGGTTGAAAAGTAAATCATGACAGTCATCATAGGCTGTAGAAATGTATCAACATTTAGCAACTAAAGTCTGAATATCTTTCATTATCGGCATGATAAAAAGCTCAAATGTCAGCAATGGTTTATAGGTGACAAATTCCATCACCTGAATGATTAGTATACGATAAGGCGAGTGTTCCTTTAATAGTTTGCTGAATTACTACTTAAATGGTTATTTAACTGTTATAGACACGATAGCGAATTTAGCTAGCCATGTATTTTATGACAAGTGATTTGGAACAACCTTTGCTCATCAGATGTGCTACTATTTAATAACTGTGTACAGGATTAAGTATTCTTTCAATTGTACATTGATAGTAATACATTACTACAATGTACTACATGTCGATTCTTCCTCAAGTCACGTAACTAACATGGACGCCTTGAAGTGATCTATGTTTGGCTTAAAATATTCAAAATGTTGATGATAGCCCCATCCTATTTCAAGTTATTTGTGAAATTTGTTATGTTTTACATGTACATGGTCACGGTCTGGAAAAAGTAAGTTCATAGTCAAGCATAAAAATATGTAGAAAAAGTGTCATTTAGGTGCCTAAATGAGCTTAGAATTCACCACAGAGCATCTAAATATCAAAATTTTCCAGACCCCTGAATTCAGGCATTTTGCTTCGCGCGACCTCGCTATGCTCGGTCTCGCTCGCCGCTTCGCTCCGGTTTCCCTCTTTTTTGGTGCTTACCCATTCTCATCCCTGTTACTGCGGCCACTGGCTGGTTCATTGTGCATCACGTGTTCGTCTTTTATTGCAAGATGCAGAGTTGCCCTTATGCGTCCTTTTGCGGCGTATATATGCCTAAAAATGGCAGAGGGACGCATAAAAATTAACCCTCTGCGTCCCCGAGGACGCACGAGGGACGCAGTGAAAAAGTGTAACAGAAACTGGTAACTTTGCGTGTGCTTAATTATCGATTATGTTATCGTGTGTGTATATTTATTTGTGCATGTTTTTACTTTAAGAAATATACCTAATGCATTGTGTGTTCAATAAAAACGAAATTACTGTGTTGTTTAAGACTATGATTTGTTGTATGTTTTCTTGCACAACTCAAAGTTGTTAATGCCCATAAATCAGATTCAACCACCACATTTAATTGTGAACACAATCCCCAAATCATCCTTAGTATTCTATTTGATCTAATTTTGATAAATAATGAGTTTACAAGCCCGATGTTAGTCGCCTTGTTTGGCCTACAAATTGCAAAAAATACCCGCCATATTTCTGTCTGTTGTGCTAAACGTCAGTGTGACCTGTCAGTATTTGATTGGATAACAGCGGAATCTCCCTCTAGAGGAACTCATGCTTGAGAAATCCAATACAACTGATTAAGCGTATACAAATGTGTCTGGTCAGCTTAATCATTTCACATCTCAGAACATTGGACAGATCACAAAGTTGTTATAACTAATATGCTGAATATTTTGAAATTAATTTGCCCATGCCTACTAGCTTAAAACAGCAACGACTACAGCCAAAATATGTTTTTCCCTTTACTTATCAAAGTGTCTAAATGGATGAAGGAATATATGGAAGATATTGTGATATCTTTTACATTTGAATGGTCATTTGACGGATTAGCGGCGGTGTCTGTGTATTGCTGTTTGAATAACGGTATCAATAAGCGCTATAAGCCGTCTTTTATTTAGCAATAGCGGCTGATTGATTGACTGATGGATTAGTGTTTATAATGTTTAACAATACTCGATCGTTAGGTGTTCCCAATTTCTCAACTCAAAAGCTCATCCCAGAAACGATGTTCAACGATATCGTCATTTTTCCAAACAGCGTATAGCTCAAAGCTCCCTGATACAAGCATCCTTATTGGATACACGCTAATGCGTTATCTATGCTTCAACCAATCAGCAATCGCGTTACATAGTTACTCCTTATGAATTAGACATATCAGGTTGTTGGCTGATATATTTTCACTAATTATGCATTTTAATCTAATTTATACAGATTATTTTTGATAAATTATTGTTTTGTCTGATCTTAGCCTATGTATTCCACTATATTTAGGCATTCCAGTTACATTATAAAAAATATGCGCGCATTATATCGAAGTAGGTTAAGTCGTCCTTGAGCAAACTCGCCACAGGTACTCGTAATTTTTCAATTCGTCCAAAGTCAAGTTAGGGTTTTATAGAAAAACTAATGCAGTGGTCTTAGCTAATTACTAATATAGTGGTCTTTGGAAATGTTAATCATACAAGGTTGTCAATGTAGGTTGGTTGGTTTATCAGACAACAAACAAGTACAGTGCTTTAAGTTGTTGTTTATTGATATTCAGTTCAAATGTCATTAGTTAAATATACAATGGCCATTTCAATATATAAATTTTAGCCACGATTGTAGATCACAGAATACATATTTTTGAAAATTTACCACTGGAATGACGGGCACTGTTTAGAGCCAGTCATTCCAGTGTTAAACTTTCAAAAATAGGTATTTTGGTG